>CM069134.1:21399731-21569731 GCA_035221665.1 Okamejei kenojei
TGGTGTCAGACGGATTGCTGGATCTTTGCTGATGTGAAGGTAAGCTGCCTGCCATCTTAAATTCTACCTTCCCCCCCCCCCCCCCCCCCCCCCCCTCCGTTCACTACAAAATCTAGGCTTTCTACTAGTTTCTTTATGATGCCTTCATCTTACTTACTTACTTACTTACTTACTTACTTACTTCATCCAGGAGACTTGGACTATTACTTGCCAGTTATTTTACTCTGTTTAAACATAGGGTTTATAAGCCAAGTGTGCTGGTTGCTATTTATTTTTCACCTCCCTCCATTGAATCACTGAAGTTTGCAATGCAGTAAGATGCCATTGTGTGGAATCTTGCTGGTGCAATCCAATACTAATCCCATTGCTCAGCTCTTTCTTCAGCTATGACCTATCCCCTGTTACAAATCTCTATTAATTTTCCTTGAAGATATTGACCAGACTGCGTCAACCTCCTATAGTAAGTCATTTCCATACCCCTATAGTTTGCACTTTAAAAAGAGTTTGCAGCTTTAATAATGTAATTAAAATCTGAATTGTGGAAGTAATTTGTCTATTGCAATGGCCTGATGCTGAAAGATAAATGCTGTATATTGTGCTTTTTATAGATCAGGTTATTTATATGTTTTGTTTAGGCTATAGCCTTTCTTGTCAGCTAGACACCGTGGGCAATTATGTTCAAGAATATGTAATGGAGGCCCACTGTTTAGACTGGTTGGAAACTCCACTAAAGCTTTGTATTTATTGATCTTGTTCTATTTGTGTTTAGACGAGGAAACAGAATGGTTTGCCACCTTTACAAAACAGATATTAACATGAAATGAGTCTGGTTAGGGACCCTGCAGAATGAAACAGTAAGACTAAAATTATCTGCATTGTTCTCCCATAATGTTCTTTAAACTCAACTTAATTAGAACTGCCACAATTACAGTACGAATGTTGTATTCCTACATCAGCCGTCCTGGAAGAAGTTCCAGATCTCTTTGTAAATTGCACTGTATTGCAGGCAGTTTTCAGCAAAGGAATTTTGCTGATAGAAGCTAGGTTGAAAATGAATATGCTTCCTTGCAAACCTGCTAAAGGTTTGTTTTTGGATCGCCTCAATAATCACATTATTCTTCCTCCCCCCTCCCCCCCCCCCCCCCCCCCCCCCCCCCCCCCCCCCCCCCCCCCACATTTCATTTTTAAAAAGAGGCTAGACTAAGTGCAGACCCGTTGGGTCGGTTCCCCCAACGTGCGGTTGCGGGGAGGGGGGGGAGGGGCAGCATGCGGCATCACATACACTAACTACCCCCCCCCCCCCCGCACACACGCCAACTACCCTCTTGATATTATATTAATATTATTAATTTGCTCCTTTTATCCCATAGCGCGTTTAGAGAGGGAGGGGGTTGGGGTAGAGAGTGAGGGCAGAAAGAGAAGGGGCAGAGACAGAGAGAGAGGGGAAGAGACATAGAGAGAGAGAGGCAGGAGACAGAGGGAGAGGGGGGTGGAGGAGAGGGAGGGTGGGAAGGGAGGGGGAGAGGTGGGGGGAAGGGAGGGGGTGAGAGGGTGGAGGGGTGAGAGGGGGGTATGGATGGGAGGAGCAAAGGGGCGAGGGGGGGGAGGAGGGGGGGGGTTGTTACGGAACTGAACTCACTGTGGAATGAATCCATTAAGGGAGCCACTCTGCTGCTGGATTATATGTTGTCCCTGCCTTCCCTCTGGAAGCCTCCTCGTCCCCATCAGATGCCGAGTTCCCAGAGCCCTGGTTAAACGCGGGGGCCACTCACGGTTAAGTCTGTGAAAGCGGCCCCATCAGAGACTGTGAGGCCTCGCATCCTCGGCGCTTCAGACCCCGAGTACAGTGGGAGGGGGGTGGAGCGGGTGGGCATGATGCTGAGTGAGCCTGCAGGTCGCCAGCGAGGACGGCCGTTCTGGCAACAGCCCACGTTCTGCTCTGTCTGGGGGGAGAGGGTGAAGGGGGGGGGAGAGGAGGGGGAGAGGATGGAGGAGAGAGGTGAAGTGGAGGGGGGGGGTTGGAGTGAGCGGGCAGGCGGGCAGGCTGGAGTCCAGCAGCGGGAGTCGTGGCGCGAGCATACTTGGAGGCATACTGGAGGCAGGTGGGCCTGGATTTTGTGATGAATTTTACCCAAAATCTGGGGAAATAATTGACCAAGGAGTGGATGTGCGAATGTAAAAGTAAAATCGCTAGCAAAATGGTAAAAATGTCGGCGTTTTTACGTGTGGTTTGCGCGGAGTAATGAATCAAATGCAAAATACCGTACACCTATATACTTTAAAAGTATATATAGATGCAAATAGTACAGTTGGTTATACTGCATGTGTTTGTGCATCATATGAAATTGGTTCAGAGTTAATCATTGTGGCAAATTTAAAATGGAAACTGGATTAGATTTTAAATGAGTTCAGACAGACTCTGCTGTTGTCTGTTAAAAAGATATTGATGGACCTGTCAACCACAAGCAGTAAAATTGGTGTTATCATTGCAAAGGCACCGTGGTGTAGAGGTTAAGGTACAAACCTTATAACATGAGTAGGTGGTGGCAGACTCTTGAACTGATGTGCCTGACATCAGACAGGTTTCATCAGCCCTCAGCAGGGCTTTAGGATGGGGATGTCTTTGGAACACTAGTCCCAGGGAAACGATTTGTCATTTGATTTACACCTTCAGTATGTGTATGTTTCGTCCACAAATTCAGAATAGAATTTGTTACATGATGCTATCCTGCAAATAAAGTATTATAAAAAAATTAAAATGTAAAAGAAAATAGTAAAGACAAAAAAAGAAATGAGGTGAGTGTTCGGAGGCGTCTTGCTTTTGAAGTGAAATGACATATAGAAATATAACTTGAATGTGCGTTAATATGGGTGTAGTCTCCAGTATTAATGCATTGTCGGTACACAGTGTCAAAAGGTCATTTACAATACTTGCTGTAGTCTTTTGTAATATGCAACTTGATTTGTTTGTACACTGGATTTACAGCAGGAGTAATTGTTAGATTAAACGAGAACTCACCTGTTCGAAGTTTGATCGTTATTTTACGAGGAGTTACGATGAGGGATTACGTGAAGAACCCGCCTCACGCTGTCAACGGCATACTTCAAAGCAACGGCATGAAAAAACACAGAACACCAAAGCCGGAGTAACATAGTAAGGCTCATAAAAAGACTTAGAACCACCATTTGATCATTTATTTTACGAGGGTGGGAGTGGAGGGCACGTAATCCCTCATCGTAACTCCTCGTAAAATAACGATCAAACTTCGAACAGGTGAGTTCTCGTTTAATCTTACTATTTTACTTCGGAGTCACGTGAGTGACTACGTGAAGAGTTTTAAAGCTTTCTGTGTTTTTTATGTCGTAGAATTAATCCGTACGACAATCCGGCTAAGTAAACACATACATGAGAAAGCACACAAATGTTAGATCTTTTCACAATCAAGTTTTTTAATGGCTGAAAAACCATATAATACCCTCCTTATATTTGAGGGAAAAAATGATTATAAGTGACAAAAAATATCAGTGACTACACAACTGATTATAGCAATTAATAGCAAACAAAGCAGGTGATTATAGTGCTCCCAACACCGCGTGTCCAAAGCTTGTCATAGTGTGAACAGGTTTGTTGTAGGACTTTGAAAAAAGTTTCTTCTTTACTCCACCCTGCGATTTTTAAAATATGCTCGAGAGGTACGTCCCGCCCCTTCGCCGCGGACGTAGCTGCCGCCCTGGTGGAGTGAGATTTGAAGACATCAGTGTCTACTCCCGCTAAAACCAACACCTGTTTCAACCATTTTGAGATAGTTTGAACTGAAGCTTTTGTGTGTGGCTTTTTGTGCGTAAGCAGCAATGTCTTTTCGTTTCCTCGAAAAGTGTCCGTAATTTTAATATATTGGTTCAAATGTCTAACCACACACAAAGCAGGCTCAACATGAAAAGCTTGAAAGGTTACCTTTGTTCCAGATCTCCCTGGTCTACTTTGTTTGATCAGATCGTAAACATAGAATACAACGTTATCTGTAGTCACATGCATACAGTCTAAACGCAACATTTGTAAAGTTTGCACTCTTTGGGCTGAGACCAGTGACATTAACATGACCAATTTCAATGTTAACCTATCCAATGACAACCCTTCAATTGGCGTCCATTCTCTAAGTAGAGCAAGTACTATGCTCACATCCCAAATCTCTGTATATCTAGGTTTTGGCGGATTCATGTGAAAAAATTCCTTTCATGAATCGTGATATTAATGGATGCGACCCAATTGATTTTTCACCAGTCATAAGTCCTAAATAGGACGACAAGGCACTGCGTGCAGTGTTAATGGCACTGTAACTTAAATGTTGGCCAAAGCGCAAATTGGCAAAGAATTCCAAAACATGAGTAACATTCACATAATCATCAGAAATATTTTGACTGTGTGCAAAATTCTTCCTATTTCTTAATATGTGTCATATATTGTTTCTGTGTGCTATCTCGTCATGATGTACCAATAACTGTCAAGTTTGGTCCGACAATCCCAGTTCCTGTAGTGGTCTGGTCAAAACCTGCAGATTAACAAATTCATATATGCATATAATGGATAATCTTCATTTGTTACTGGATTAGTCAAGATATCACTACAGTTAAGAATCTGCATATACGGTTCTTTTAATCATATTCAGCATAACTGGGAACCAAGGTTGAGTTGGCCAATTTGGCCCTACCAACAATCCGGAAGCTGAATCTTGCTCTATTTTCTTCAAGCATCTCTGGATCAGAGCAAATGGTGGAAAAGCATAAAAGAACATTTTTCCCCAGTGTAATAAAAATGCATCTACTGCAACTGCGTCCGGATCGTGTTCCCAAGACACATAATGAGGCAAATGATGATTAAGCCTGGATGCAAAATCAATTTCTGGCAACCCAAATCGTCGAACAATATTCTTAAATATTGGTGGCTTAAACATCCATTTCGTATTATCTTTAAAAATCCTGGACCTTTCATCTGCTACCACATTGTCTTTACCTGGAGTATAGCTTACTGCAATCCATATCTGCCGACCAATACACCATTGCCATATCTCATTGACCAGACAATCACATGATACTGATCCAACTCTCCCCATGTGATTAATGTAAACCACAGCTGTTTTATTGTGTAATTGTATTAACACATGCAGACCTTGTTTAGCACAACAATATGCTTTAAGCCCATAAAAGGCCCCCAATAACTCCCAATAGTTAATACCATACTCTTGGAGAAACACTTGTTCTTCAGTTTTCCATCTACCTCCACAACTGGAGGATAAATCTGTGGCCCCCCATCCGAGAGCACTAGCATCTGTATGTAAAACCATTTCAGGCTGTTTAATCATAATATTTATTTAGCAGTTTGTGGGACATTTTCCTTTTTTAACCCACCATTGTAAATTCCAATACAGCTTCTTTTGTTAATTACATAGGCCTGTCAAATGGCCTGCCTTCTCTTTAAGAGCTTGTATCTTGTACCTTCGAAGATATCAATAAATGTAATGAACCAAATTCTAATGCAGGAAAATGCTGCTAGCAGTTCACCAATGGTTGTCACCATTTCTCGGATGGAAGGATAAGGTTTTGAATGAGATAATGACAAGTTACCAAAATATCATCGACTTTAACTGTTGGTAAAGGTATTAACATAGTCACTGAGTTAATTACAAACCCCAAAAGTAAATTGTTTGTGCTGGCTGCAGCTGGGGCTTAATTAGATAATTAAGAACCTTAGCTTACCACAAAGCTTTAGTAACTGAAACTGAGTCCTCAGCTGACTCCTGATAATCACTAATGACCAGAATGTCATTGAGATAAGCCATAATGATGTGCATTTTGTGCTCTAATTGGGCTAAACTGGTTTCAACAGTTTCGTAAAGAGTAAAAAGCTGAACTCAGTCTATTTGGCAAAGCTTAACTGCCATAATTGTCACAACCAATTAAAATTTAAGTATCACCGAAACCTGATACATAGGTACAGAATAATAGGCGTCTTTTCATCAATCTTAGCCATATAACAACCTGCTGAATTAAATATTTTGCAGTATTCCATGACTCCATTTGAACATGTTTGTATTCTACAAACTTATTTAGACCTGTAAGGTCCAGAATACTTCTGCAACCATCATCTGTAATGCCTTCTAACATTAAAGACAAATTTATGCTCGTGTTCAAAATCTTTTCCATTACCCCTTTTCCAGATAATTAGGCAATGTGGACATAAAACTCTGCTTTTTCAATGCAGAAACACGAAAACATAAGCAGGTTTATTCTGTACAGGAGGATTAACCTCTTGTTTTAAAAGTAATAGTAGTTAATGAAACTGCTCGTAATATACTGATCAAAATAATAGTAAGCCAGTCTTAATAAACTTTTTGTAATCTCCCTCTAACTGGAGATTAATCCGCAGTTTCTTTAAGCAGGGAACACGTCTTTAATTCCTCTGCATATGAGCGTGGTGGTCTCCTTATCCCCTGAATTCGGGTAAGTATTTGGTTGTGCAATACAATAAACTTCCTTGACATATTTCTGCCTCTATTTCCAATATCAAATCCCCTTCTGGGCGAAAATACCTTTTCGTCCAAAGACGAAGGTTTCATGCAGCTAAAATATTTTAGCTTTTCATCCAATTTCAATAAGTTAGGCAGATTATTCCAAACAGATAACCAAGAGCTTAAACACCACTTGCTCGACACAGGTATGCAACCTTGGGTGAAAAATGGGCCAAATAGCCATTTATTTTATACAAAACTTCATAGAAAAAATTGCACAATAGCGTCTTTATTTTATGTTTTCCTTTCATCTGCCCAAAAGCCATAATAGCAGCAGAGTAATTTGTGAGGATTTTTAAACCTCACTATTTGACGCTCTCATATTTGGAGTCATGAATGCCCATATTAACGGATAAACCGTAGGCTCTTCCAATGAGGCACAATTTCCTGTGCTGTGCAATTTTAATATTTCAATCATCACAGAATCATGAAGTTGGTGAGATACCATATACATAATGTAGGTAGCTAGGTTTTTTCCATAGCCTCACCACTTCCTTTGGATATAGCAAAACTTTTGCTATCTCAGGCACACCTGGCCTCACTTTTATTTTTATTTTATTTGTAGTGTGCATTCATAATTCACATCACCATTTGCAGGGTCTGTCTTTTGCAGCCCTGATCCACTTGGAATTATATCCAAAGAGACTTCCTCCACCCTATCCAGGGTCAGAGTTTTTATTTTTCAATTTGGCACATAGCCATATTTTGTATATTCAAGCCCCTCAGGGTCTTTTTTGGGGAACTGTTTGGGTACTGTGACCCTGGTCTTTAGTACATTCAAGCCCCTCAGGGTCTTTTTTGGGGAACTGTTTGGGTACTGTGACCCTAGTCTCTTTTATATTATGGAGTACTTTCTCCATATCGCGAATTTTATTAACTTTTTTAAAAATACAGTCTTTCTGACTTTTAAAATATCCTGTCCAAAATTGTGGAGCATTTAAACCTTTCTACCGTATTTTAAACGGTACCAGTATCGGAACCGGCCCCGTAATTAATCTCTCGTCCCGATCGCTGGGTATTCCCCTGGGACGTTCTTTTTAAAAACTCCGTTATTTTAACAGAGTATATCTGTTTAATTTAAACTTTTAGTTAGTTTTTAAAACCTTTAAAATCCTGGTTTCCACCAGGCACGGAGTTTTCTAGTCCTAAAAAGTTTTTCAACAGCACTTACCTGCCGGTTCTGAACCTACCGCTGTCGAGGAGCTGCTCCTTACTGCAGCTCCTGCTTCTGCCGTCAGCGTCGACGTAATGCCGTTGACAGCGTGAGGCGGGTTCTTCACGTAGTCACTCACGTGACTCCGAAGTAAAATTGTTTATTTGATCTTCTGGAATACTTCCACTGTGTTGGAAAGCGAGACATTGATGTGTGATGCCAGTGAAACTGCTTTATTCTAGCCAATAGAGTTGTTGTCCTGGATATCATGATTAAATGCTGTTGCTGCGATCTCCATTGCAAAATAAAATTAATGTCAGTTAAACTGAGATCTGATTCTGAAAGAAGTTGTGCGGCATGCATGTCAATTATTTGCTGACACTAGCCAAACTCATGAGAAGAGTGGACATGGGGATCAAAAGGTAGTTGACATGTGATGTACCAATGCCTTTAGGAAAAGATAGAGAACAAAATATATATATTCAGGGTGACTTGAGGGAGGCTTGAAGGTAGTGGTAAATCTATTTCTGTGCTTTCCTTGCATTTCCAGGTGGCTGAGGTTGTGGGTTTGATAAGTACTTTTTGCAAAAGTCTTGGTAAGATGCTGCAGTGTATGTTGTAACAGTGCATGCTGCATCCACGATGAGCCAGTGTTGGAGGGAGTGAATATTTATGAAGGTGTTCCTGGGCTACTTTGTCTTGGATGGTATCATGCTTGTTTATCAGCAAAAGGAAAGTATTCCTTCATGTTCCTAACTTGTGTGTTGCAGATGGTGGAAAAACATTGGGGGATCATGAGGTGAATGTCATCTTGATCTTGAAGCCTTTGCCTTTGTGATTGATCGCGCTTCGGGTAAACGGTAAACCCCAGAATATTGATGATAGGTGACTGAGCAATAGTTGTGCCATTGAATATTGGAGGCATTCTTGCTGAGGGGGTCTTTAGGAATTATATGGCACAACAATTACTTGCCTCTTAACTAAACCATGCCTCAAAGTTGACTGGGCCCTGCAGGCATGGACTGCTTCATTTTCTGAGGAGCTATGAAAGGATTTGAGCATTGTGCAGTCATCCGTCATCATCCCTACTTCTGAACTTATCAAAGACTTGCGGTCATTAATAACATCTGAAAAAGGTTGGGCCAGGGCCTCCTGTCAGGAACTGGCAATGCCCTGGGACTGAAATAATCAACCTTGAATGACCACAACCATTTTTCTTTGTACAGTGAAGAACTTGCCTCAATTCCCACTGACTTCATTTTGAGCCATAACCTCCTGATACTACACTCTGAATGCTGCCGTGATGTTAAGGACATCATCGTACCTCTTGAAATCATCTCTCTTTGTGTGTGTTTGGGCGAAGGCTACAAGCGATTTAAAAATAAAGTTAAATGTGAATTATTGTACAATTAATAGTGAGTTAATCACTGTTTTAGTCACTTTGGACACAACACCGATATGGTAATATTAGTCGTTTTGCCTTAACCTTCATCAAAGGGAAGGGGCTTACATCTTCATACTAGAGCCATTTAGACCAAGGCTAGCTTTAATATGGTGAAGTGCTGGAGAGAGGTTTTCAGTAAATTATAATGTTTTGCAGTGAATGCCTGTGAAAGTAAAGAGGTGCCTCGGTATGAACTGTGACTATCACTTTAAGTTGTGGTCGCTGGACATCGTCATCTCCTTGCTGGAATTACAACAATGTGCTCCGCAAATGCTGAGGATATGGGACGTTTGATCTCCGGTTCTGCTGAATGTCAGCAACTCCTTGCATCTTTCAAGCCACTTGATTTTTTTGTTTTTGCTTCTCCTTAGATCCATTTTGAGAGCAGTCTTCTTTCTCTGGATCGTGTCGAGTGAATTATCACTGTCAACCTCACCTCGAGCCAGTACATAAATCAAATTGGCACTGGCTGCAGTCAAAGGAAATGGCAGTGACAGACAGATTGGCCATGTGATAGGAGGGCCTTGCCTTGTGACTATCTTTTGCCTCGAGCATCCGAGCAGAGGGTTAAAGTTCATCATCGGCGGTCAGAAGTGACTTTTAAATGTTTTTTTTAAAGTATTTCTTAACATGCATCAAACATTATAAGATTGATGTGCTCGTTTGCTTTTGAGCTCAGGGCACACATTAACAGTGATTAAAGGGCAGTCCATCAATCACTGTCAATGGGTCTGCTTGTCCGTCATTGGCATCTTACCTGATGGTAGCGGCAACACAGTGTGCTGCTTGGTAAAGCCTTGTTGACCTGACCAAGCCCTTAACAGAGGTTAATATGCTCTCCCTGAGTGGAATCTCTCCCTGAGTGGAATGTCAGCCTTAAAACTGCCCCCCCATCCTCCCCCAAAACCTCCCACCCCAAAGTCAGATATTCTTCTGTTTCCATTTTTACATTGAATTTTGACAGGTCCTTGCATCAGTGGTGCTACTTGCAAGCTAAAGAAAAGTTTGTCAATTCATGTTCTGTGGCTTCATTTACACTATGGTCCTGACATCTGTGTTTTGAATTTAACATTTTTTTACTTCTGATTGTTGCATTCATCATTAATGGACAGTAGGAATTAACAATATCTCTCGCATCTGCCAGTATTTCTAAAGGGAGGTGGTGGGGAGATCATGAGTTATAACTTTGACTCCTGAGATGGAGTTTGAGGTGATTTCATTTGTGGAGTCTTTGCACTGAGCTGATTCACCTCACTTTCAGGGCCATGTAGTGCAGTGAAGATCCCTAGCATAGTATTAACACACCCCTCCACACCATTCCCAGGCATGCCATCGAATCCCAGACTGAACCAGCGATCTCATTCCTTCCTCACTCAACCAGAAGCCCCACAGTGATCCTCATGTTCCAAACTAATGTCAGTGGAGCCTAGATTACTGTGGGCAGAGACCACCCGGCAATGAAAAGCTTGGAAATTCCTCGCTCCCAGCAGTGTGGTGAGTGGGTTGATAGAAGCAAGATAGAGCACTCCTTCTAAATGCAATGGGCTGATGTGTAGTATGCAATGGAGCGGAACGTGGTCCTTTTTTACATCTATTTCAGTAACCCGACCCGACTCGCAGTGTAATCAGCGTTGCGGGGAACAGTTTGTGTTAATAAATTATAACTCTGAAAATGAGGAGAAGATTTTTCCCAAATAACTTTTATTTTGACGAGGATGTTTCCGTAACCGGCTTCTGTCTCCGCACTAGTATCCTATGGGATCTTTGGTGCGGAGACGTCTTGCGTCTCGTCTTTTTCGTCGAGTGATCTATCTTGCTTGCTATAGGATCTTTGGTTAGCAGGGGGTGTATCTGTGAGTGACTCTGCAGGTCTGGCACCTAACCAATCAGAAAAGATAAGGGCTGACATGAGCAACTTGGTCATAATGCAAATTATATGGGTTTTGGTTTATTATTGTCAAGTGCATCGGGATACGTTAACTAGCTCTTAATTTATTTGCAAGATATCCAATTGAATCAGATCACGCTATAGATACTACTATTTTTACATTACAATAGTTGCACTCTTCGACATTCAGATGTTTGTGCTGATCACAGTATGATTTTACTGGATTGTATGCAAAAACAAAGAAATTCATTGTATGTAGATACATGTGACAATAAAGTGCTGTTGAATCAAGCCATGCACAAGTAAACAGGTAGTGCAAAGAGAAAAATACCAGAGTGCAGAATATAGCTTCACAGCACAACATTGCAATACAGAGAAAAAGCCCACCGTCTGGAAATAAGTTAGATTTGAAGATCGACACTATGCCCTACCTTATGGGAGGACTATTCAGCAGTCTGACACAGAAGGGAATAAATTGTTAGACACAATTTGTGCTGGAGTAATTCAGTGAGTCGGACAGCATCTCTGGAGAAAAAGGATAGTTTACGTTTTGGGTTGGGACCCTTCAGACTGAAGGTAAGGGGGGGGGGAGGAAGGGGGGGGTGGGTGAAGAGCTGGAGGCGAGAAAAGACCAGGATCATTCAGGGCCGGCCACAAATGACCTCAGGCAGGACAATTGGCTAGTAAAGGTGTGATCTCAAGAGGGATACAATATGGAGAACTGTGGAACTGGTAAAACAACTAAGGTGGAGGGAAGGGACAAGGAGGTAGGGGAGTTTAAGTAGTAGTTACCTAAAATTAGAGAATTGAGTGTTCATATCGCTGGGTTGTAAGTTACCCTAGCGAAATATGAGATGCTGTTCCTCCAATTTGCATGTGGCCTTTGGCAATGGAGGAGGCCCAGGACAGAAAGTTCAGCATGGGAACGGGAAAGGGGTTGAAATGACCGGAGTTGAAATCACCAGATGCAGTAAATGAGTTTAGAGAGGGTACACGTGAACTGCTGTCTAACCTGAAAGGACTGTTGGGGTCCCTGGATGGAGGAGGTGGAAGGACAGGTGTTGCATCTCCTGGGGTTACAGGGGAAAGTACTTGGGGAGGCAGTGGTTTGGTTGGGAAGGGATGAGTGAACCAAGGGGAACTGTCAATATTGCATCTGGGGGGGGGGAGGGGGAGCGAGAGCAGAATTACAAGACACAGGAGACAAATGTTAGGGCCTTATCTATGACAGAATATGGGAATCCTTGTTTCCTGAAGAATGAGGACATTTTGGATGTCCTAATGTGGGACACCTTATCTTGGGAGAAGATGTGGCGGAGACAGAGGAATTGAGAGTGAGGAATAGCATCTTTGCAAGAGGGCGAAGCCCAGTCCAGAGATAGTCCAGATGAATTTGAGGGCAGAGCAAAGGTTAGTAGTGAAGTTAATTAAGTCCATGTATAGGAGGTATCCTAGATCCAGTCACTGCATCTAGTCAGTCTGTAAGAAGTTGGTAAGAGCAGTTAAAAGCATGCTGAATGCTGAACTTCCTTAGTCTCCTGAGGAAGTAGAAGTATTATCGTCCTTTTTTTAGCTCTCGCTTCAACGTGGTTGGTCCAAGGCAGATTGCTGCTGATATTTATGCCCAGTAACTTGAGGCTCTCAGTCCTTTCCACTTCACCAATGATGCTGATTGGGGTGAACACTCCGCCGCGTTTCCTGAAATCAATAACTGTTGACACTTGAGATCCAGCCCACTACTGTTTCATCTGCACACTAGGAGATGGCGTTAGATGGAGCTGAATTTGGCCGCACTGTCGTGAGTCTAAAGGGAGTACATGCAGCAAGGGGCTGAGAACGCATCCTTGCGGAGCACTGGTGTTGGAAAACTATCCTTGAGGATGTTTTGTGGCCAAACCTCAGTGATTGTGGTCTATGGGTAGGGAGGTCAAGGCTCCAGTGACGGAGGAGGGTGCTGACACCTAGATCCACGAGTTTGGAGATTAATTTGGATAGGATTTTGGTGTTGAAGACGTAGTTATAGTCAATATGTAGGAGCCTGAGGTAGGTCCCATTGTTGTTTAAATGTTCCAGAGATGAGTGTACGGCCGGAGATATGACCTTTGTCATGGACCTGTAGCGATGATGGCCATCTGTAATGGTTGAAGGCTTTCTGGGAGGCAGGTGTTAATGTACACCATCACTGGCCTCTCAATGCGCGTCATGAGTGGTGAACGCAAGAGCCACTGGACTGAAGGCATGCTACCTTTCTTCTTCGACGCTGGACTTAATTTGGCAGTGGTCTTAAAGCTCACAATTGGATTGAAATTGGTCTTTATCATGTACACGCTAATTGCAGAATGCTTTCTTGTTTGTTAATAAAATAACACTTGCCCTGCCAGTAGGCCAAATGCAGATGAACAGCAATGAAATGAGCTGTTAATCGATGCAACAAACACAAGAACATATCTAGAAAGTTTTGCCCTGCACTGGTTTGATTTGTAGATACAAGAAACTGCAAATGCTGGTTTTTTTCAAAAAAAGACACAAAGTGCTGGAGTAACTGAGTGGGTCAGGCAGCCTCGCTGGAGAACGTGGCTAGGCGACATTTTGGGCAGGACCGTTCTTCAGGCTGATTCTCGTAGGTCAGCGTGGGAATGTGAAGGGGAGTTAAAATGTTTAGCAGTTGGGAGATTGACCGAGCGCAGCTATTCAGCGAAACGGTCGCCGAGTCTGCGCTTGATCTCGCCGATAAACAGGAGGTCACATTGGGAACACTGGATGCAATACATGAGGCATGTAATAGGTGTATATGTCCAATCCTCTGTACATGACACTACAGGAATGCAGGACATAAGATTGCAAGTGAATGGCTGTTTAATGCTCAAAGACTGTTGGGTTTCTGGATGGTGGGAAGAGAAGAGGTGAAAGGGCTTGTGTTGTACTCGTAGGTTCATGGGACAGTGCCATAAGATAGGGACTGGTATGCAGGTACAAAAGAGTGCACCAGGGGAATAAGTGAAGGGAGCAATTCCCTTCAAAAATGTTGAAACGAGAGGGGAGAGGAACATGTCTGATGGGTGCAATCTTTAGTTTTTGGAGATACAACGTGAAAACATGTCCTTTGGCCCGAGCCAGAGTCCATACATTAGTTTTATGCTATCCCACTTTTGCATCCTGCACACCAGGGGCAATTTACAGAGGCCAATAAACCTACAAACCTGCACGTCTTTGGAAAGTGTGAGGAAACTGGAGCACCTGGAGAAAACCCATGTGACCGCAGGAATAATGTGTAACCTCCGTACAGACAGCGCCCAAACGTCAGGATCGAACCTGGGTCTCTGGCGTTGTAAGGGATCGATTCTACCACTGCGCCTTCCTTGTTGGAGCTGGCAGCAATTGTGAGGGGATGATCCATTGAATGTGGAGGTCATTGAGGTAGAAGGCAAGGACCTGTTCTTGCTTCGTCTGCGAGGAGAAGTGCTGAGCGGAGGTTCTGGAAAATAGCTTTGTGGGATATACAATGGAAGACATTTAAAGACTGCATGGATGAACTACAAAAATTGTTCATCCCAGTTTGGCAAAAGAATAAATCGGGGAAGGTAGTGCATCCGTGGATAACAAGGGAAATCAGGGATAGTATCAAAGCAAAGGATGATGCGTACAAAGTAGCCAGAAAAAGCAGCATACCAGAGGACTGGGAGAAATTCAGAGACCAGCAGAGGAGGACAAAGGGCTTAATTAGGAAAGGAAAAATAGATTATGAAAGAAAACTGGCAGGGAACATAAAAACTGACTGCAAAAGTTTTTATAGATATGTGAAGAGAAAGAGGTTAGTTAAAACAAATGTAGGTCCCTTGCAGTCAGAAACAGGTGAGTTGATCATGGGGAACAAGGATATGGCGGACCAATTGAATAACTACTTTGGTTCCGTCTTCACTAAGGAAGACATAAATAATCTGCCTGAAATAGCAGGGGACTGTGGGTCAAAGGAGGAATTGAGTGAAATCCAGGTCAGTCGGGAAGTGGTGTTGGGTAAATTGAATAGATTAAAGGCCGATAAATCCCCAGGGCCAGATAGGCTGCATCCCAGAGTACTTAAGGAAGTAGCTCAGGAAATAGTGGATGCATTAGTGATAATCTTTCAAAACTCTTTAGATTCTGGAGTAGTTCCTGAGGATTGGCGGGTAGCAAATGTAACCCCTCTTTTTAAGAAGGGAGGGAGAGAGAGAAAACGGGGAATTACAGACCAGTTAGTCTAACATCGGTAGTGGGGAAACTGCTAGAGTCAGTTATTAAAGATGGGATAGCAGCACATTTGGAAAGTGGTGAAATCATTGGACAAAGTCAGCATGGATTTACAAAAGGTAAATCATGTCTGACGAATCTTGTGGAATTTTTCGAGGATGTAACTAGTAGCGTGGATAAGGGAGAACCAGTGGATGTGGTATATCTGGACTTCCAGAAGGCTTTCGACAAGGTCCCACATAAGAGATTAGTATACAAACTTAAAGCATACGGTATTAGGGGTTCAGTATTGATGTGGATAGAGAACTGGCTGGCAAACAGGAAGCAAAGAGTAGGAGTAAACGGGTCCTTTTCACAATGGCAGGCAGTAACTAGTGGGGTACCGCAGGGCTCAGTGCTGGGACCCCAGCTATTTACAATATATATTAATGATCTGGATGAGGGAATTGAAGGCAATATCTCCAAGTTTGCGGATGACACAAAGCTGGGGGGCAGTGTTCGCTGTGAGGAGGATGCTAGGAGACTGCAAGGTGACTTGGATAGGCTGGGTGAGTGGGCAAATGTTTGGCAGATGCAGTATAATGTGGATAAATGTGAGGTTATCCACTTTGGTGGCAAAAACAGGAAAGCAGACTATTATTTAAATGGTGGCCGATTAGGAAAAGGGGAGATGCAGCGAGACCTGGTGTCATGGTACACCAGTCATTGAAAGTAGGCATGCAGGTGCAGCAGGCAGTGAAAAAAGCGAATGGTATGTTAGCTTTCATAGCAAAAGGATTTGAGTACAGGAGCAGGGAGGTTCTACTTCAGTTGTACAGGGTCTTGGTGAGACCACACCTGGAGTATTGCGTGCAGTTTTGGTCTCCAAATCTGAGGAAGGACATTATTGCCATAGAGGGAGTGCAGAGAAGGTTCACCAGACTGATCCTGGGATGTCAGGACTGTCTTATGAAGAAAGACTGGATAGACTCGGTTTATACTCTCTGGAATTTAGGAGATTAAGAGGGGATCTTATAGAAACTTACAAAATTCTTAAGGGGTTGGACAGGCTAGATGCAGGAAGATTGTTTCCCGAATGTTGGGAAGTCCAGGACAAGGGGTCACAGCTTAAGGATAAGGGGGAAATCCTTTAAGACCGAGATGAGAAAGACTTTCTTCACACAGAGAGTGGTGAGTCTCTGGAACTCTCTGCCACAGAGGGTAGTTGAGGCCAGTTCATTGGCTATATTTAAGAGTGAGTTGGATGTGGCCCTTGTGGCTAAGGGGATCAGAGGGTATGGAGAGAAGGCAGGTACGGGATACTGAGTTGGATGATCAGCCATGATCATATTGAATGGCGGTGCAGGCTCGAAGGGCTGAATGGCCTACTCCTGCACCTAATTTCTATGTTTCTATGTTTCTATGTTTCTAGATTCAGCAACCCGCCAAGTCCATGCCAACCATCGATCAATCGTTCACGCTAGTTCGATGTTATCTAATTTTCTCATCTACTCCCTATGCATTGGGGCCACTGGAGAAAAGATGAGTTGCAGTCAAGGGCTTTGCACACTATAGTAAAAGAACAGCACCTGTTGGGAAATAAAGAAGATATTTCAGAGGCATTTCTGTGGAATGCCTTATCGGAGATGGAGGAACTGAGAGACTGGAATGTAAGTGGGAGGAAGTGTTATCAGGGTGGCAGTGGGAGCCCATGGGTTGTGTGAATGTAGTGGTGTTGATGGTTTCCTTGTTAACGTTGGTGGAACCTCGGCACAAATTCAATATCGGCTGAAAACCGATAATGAGGCTGCCGATGCTGGAACCTGCAGCAACAAACAAACCGCTGCAGGGACTAAGCAGATTGAGCAGCATTCGTGGGGATATAAAGGAATTGTTGATGTTTAGAGTGGCTTTAGGGTTACTGGACTGGCATGCTATTCTCTTGATTTCTGTCAGTTGTCCATGTATGATAGTGGCTTAGGTTATTTGTTATTTTGATTTTTGTATTTATTATTTCTCCTCAGGTAATCAAGGACATGCTCAGCCTAACCTGCTGGGCTTGTCCTTTTTTGCAGCTCTCAGATTCTTTCTAGGTTCTTTCCATGTTCTCGTGCTCTAACTGCTCCCATTCAGGCCAGGAAACCTTGTTTCCAGCTTATACCTATGGTCATACCCTGATCATGGGTATAAGCTGAGAAGGTCTCCCTGACCCATCCTCCCTGCAGCTTCTTTTGTCTCCTTTCCAGTTCTGACAAAGGATCTGTAACCTGAAAGCTTGGCTCTGTTTCTCGTCCCACCGATGCGGCCTGGCCTGCTGAGTATTTCCAACATTTTCTGTAATTTTACGTTATGCTCTTGATCTGTTATGAATAACTAATACAATTAACTTTCATGGGATTATTTTATTTTATCACAAAAGCAATAGTCATTTGTGACATGTAATAATCGGGATTTGTAAATACGAAGATAGAATATACAAATGCTGCTACAAATATGCAGTAATTGTTCAAAAATACACCATGGCAGATCTTATTTAGCGTAATATTTAGATCGTAACAGGGCCTACCAGAAATAATGCTCTGTGTGTGGCACATTGAGACATATGCATTACGTGCAGGCAGATAAGAGTTAGTCTTGGCATCACGTTTGCTACAGACGATGTGGGCAGAAAGGCCTGTTCCTATTCTGTACTGATCTCTGCTCTGTGTTCCACATCTGTTTCATTACCTTTTATTGCTTTTTGTATCTCTTCCAATTTCTGGCACATCTGCTAGTTTTGTCTGCTTTTTCTTTTTCTTTATTTCTTGTCCCTTACCACTTCTGAAGTTTGTGCTCCTTGAGAACATAAACAGGTTTTGTTTCACATTACTTTTTTTTTAAACTTTTCACCAATCGTACGTTGTTTTTCAAACATTATATTGAACACGATTGTATTATGGTGATTTTAATTTAAATGCTTATGCATAATTAGGCTGTGAACTGGCTCATGAAGAAGGGACTCGACCAGAAACGTCACCCATGTCTGAAAAAGGGTCTCGACCCGAAATGTCACCCGTTCCTTCTCTCCAGAGATGCTGCCTGCCCCACTGAGTGACTCTAGCTTTTTGTGTCTATCGTTAGTGCAAACCAGCATCTGCAGTTTCTTCCTACACATTACTAAATATAGCATAGGCTGACTGACCACTTGAAAGCTCCAGGAGATGCTATTGCAACTACTCATTCAGAATAGGCTCAATGAATTCACTTCCTTCCCGGTATGCTTACCCTAACCTTTACAAAAGTTAAAGCCATTCCATGTTTATGCTGCATAATTTCTGCACATAGTTTTTTTCACTTCACAATTGTTACCAGGAGCAATGTTCACAAACCCACCTGCCTTTAATATTTTTTTAACCATAATTCTACTTTTCAATATTCGTTGCCTGTTAACCTCTCATTATATCTCTAAGCATTGATAACATCCCAGTAACCAAGGCTGCTGCCTCCACTGCCTCTCTGTATTTTCCCTGCTGATCTTGCATGCTGTCTGATGGCAGTATGTTACTCGTCATACTCTGCACTGTGAATTTAGACCTACAGTCCCATGCAATTTGTTTTTTGTTACATATTTATATAAAAGGATGTTTAATGAGGGCACATATTCTAATGCCTCTTTAAATATTTTATTCACACATTTTATACTCGTTTAATTACTTTTTACCTTTTATTTTCCCATTTCCTGCAATCCTAATGCACTTTTTTTGACAATTGATATTCTCTTCACTTTTATGTCATAACTCTAACATTGTATGATTTCTCTCTCTCTCTCTCTCTCTCTCTCTCTCTCTCCCTCTCTCCCTCTCTCTCTCTCTCTCCCTCTCTCCCTCTCTCCCCTCTCGCTTCTCTCTCTCTCTCTCTCTCTCTCTCTCTCTCTCTCTCTCTCTCTCCCTCCTTCCCCCCCTCCTTTCTGACATCCTAATACACTGATGAACTGAAACATTTCAAAGGAAGGGTGGCAAAATATCTTTTTATGAATTGCCAACTTAAATTTGAAATTTACTTCATGCAATTTCTTTGTTCTATCATTAGACACTCTCCATCTTTCCCTGCTCACTCCAATAGGAGTGGGTATGTAGTATGCCACCTATTTGGGGAGAAATATAAAGAGTCGAATTTAAATAGTCTGCAAAAAAAGGTCATGTGGATTACAATGTGGCACTAATTCTTGATTGATCTTTGCAATGCAGGCAGCATGACACCTTTATGCTGCCAGCTAATTAAGATGATTAGAGCATGTGGAGGGTTCTAAGTGTGCTGTTGAGTGCAGCAGGTCTCAGCGGGTGGCAAACATTGTGAAAGGCTAACAGTGTATTAAGCCAGCTGCAGCTCAAAGGGACAGGGCAGTGTGGTGACTGCAGGTGGCAGATTTCAATGAGGTTGTCCTTACAGAAGCGGAAATGTCTTCTGTGTTATTCCTTGTTGATGCTCAGGCAGGAAAATGCAACCGAGTACCCTGTTCAAAGAGATATTATATCTTTTTGAATAGTTGTAATTCATAAAGTGTCATTTTTATTCTCCCTTCTTTATCTTCACCCTCGTTGCTCGACCTCCTTCTATCATACCGCTTTTCATGCACTTTCCTCCACATATCATTGAAGGGAGGGAACTCTATGCTCTTGCATGGGTACACAAAAAGCTGGAGAAACTCAGCGGGTGCAGCAGCATCTAAGGAGCGAAGGAGATAGGCGACGTTTCGGGCCGAGACCCTTCTTCAGACTGGTCAGGGATCAGGGAAACGAGAGATATAGACGGTGATGTGGAGAGATAAGGAACAATGAGTGAAAGATATGCAAAAAAGTATCGGTGATAAAGGGAACAAGCCATTGTAAGCTGTTTGTGGTGTGAAAATGAGAAGCTGGTGCAACTAGGGTGGGGGAGAGATAGAGATAGAGGGAATGCCAGGGCCCCAGGGCTGAGGGAGAGGTGGGAAGGGGGAGGAGACAGCAAGGGTTAACAGAATTGAGAAAATTCAATATTCAAGCCCAAAGGATGCAGACTCCCCAAGCGGAATATGAGGTGCTGTTCCTCCAGCTTGCGGTGTTGCTCACTCTGGCCGTGGAGGAGGCCCAGGACCGAGAGGTCGGATGTGGAATGGGGAGGGGGAGTTGAAGTGCTGAGCCACCGGGAGGTCGGGTTTGGTTATTGCGGACCGAGCGAGGTGTTTCGGCGAAGCGATCGCCAAGCCTCCGCTTGGTCTCACCCGATATAGATCATCTGGCATCTGGAGCAGCGGATGCAGTAGATGAGGTTGGAGGGAGGTGCAGGTGAACCTCTGTCGGACCTGGAAGGACTGCTTGGGTCCCTGAAAGGAGTGGAGGGGGGAGGTGAAGGGACAAGTGTTGCATTTCTTGCGGTTGCAAGGGAAAGTGCCCGGGAAGGGGTAGAGAGGGAGGGGAGGGAATAATGGACAAGGGAGTTGCGGAGGGAGCGGTCTTTGCGGAAGGCAGACAGGGGGGGAGATGGGAAGATGTGGCGAGTGGAGGGGTCACGTTGGAGGTGGCGAAACTGGCGGAGGACTATAATGTTGTATTTGCCGGCTGGTGGGTGAAAGGTGAGGACCAGGGGGACTCTGCCCTGTTTGCGAGTGGGGGAATGGGGAGCGAGGGCAGTGTTGCGGGGTATGGAGGAGACCCTGGTGCGAGCCTATCAATAGTTGGGGGAGGGGAATCCCCGTTCTCTGAAGAATGAGGCAGAGTCCCCCTCATTTCACACCACAAACAGCTTACAATGGCTTGTTCCCTTTATCACCGATACTTTTTTGCATATCTTTCACTCATTGTTCCTTATCTCTCCACATCACCGTCTATATCTCTCGTTTCCCTGATCCCTGACCAGTCTGAAGAAGGGTCTCGGCCCGAAACGTCGCCTATCTCCTTCGCTCCTTCGATGCTGCTGCACCCGCTGAGTTTCTCCAGCTTTTTGTGTACCCTCGATTCTCCAGCATCTGCAGTTCCTTCTTTAAAACAAAATCTATGCTCTTGCATCCCCTCCCCTTCTCATCACACAACCAATCCAGACTGCACTGCCCTCCCCCGCCTGTATGTGCACTCCCCTCCCCTGCCTGTACTTGCACTCTCCTGCACTACCCTCCTCTTCCTTGCCTACACTCCTCCCGCACCACCCACTCCCCTCCCCCACCTGCACTGACCACTCGCACCGCCCCCCCCCCCTCCCCTACCCGCAACACCCTCACCTACCCCCACCCACACCGCCCTCCCCTCCCCCACCCACACCGCCCCCTCCCCTTTTCCCCCCCACTTCGCACTGCCCCTTCCCTCCCCTCCCCCCACCCGCACTGCCCTCATAGCCCTCCCCCACCCACACCGCCCTCCCCCTCCCCACTCCACATCCGCCCTCTCCCTCCCCCACCCAAACCGCCCCCCAACCCCTCCCCACCCACTACCGCCCTCCCCACCCACAACCGCCCTCCCCTCCCCACCCACACCGCCCTCCCCTCCCCCACTCGCACTGCCCTCCCCTCCCCCACCCGCAACCGCCCTCCCTCCCCCACCCAAACCGCCCACCCCTCCCCACCCACACCGCCCTCCCCACCCACACCGCCCTCTCCCCTCCCCCCACCCACACCGCCCTCCCATCCCCCACTCGCCCTTCCCCTCCCCCACCCACACCGCCCCTCCCATCCCCCACTCGCCCTCCCCCCCCCCACCAACACCACCCTCCCCTCCCCCACCCACACCGCCCTCCTCCCCTCCCCACTCGCTACCACCCTCCCCCACCCACACCGCCCTCCTCCCCACCCACACTGCCCTCCCCTCCCACCACTCGCACTGGCCCCTCACCCCCTCCCCCACCCACACCGCCCTCCCCCTCCCCACCCCACACCGCCCTCCCCTGCCCCACCCACACCACCCTCCCCTCCCCACCACACACCACCCTCCCCTCCCCCACTCGCCCACCCTGCCCCCTCATCGCTAACCAATCTTAGTTTTGAGCTGCAAATTGAAATGCCATGCAATGACAGTGCATTTACCCTTTCAGGAATGTTTAAATTTTGAACAATTTACATGTTTACTAAATGAATAGCTTCTGCACAAAATAGATCTTAGCTTGATTTATCTTGGAATTCCTTCCCAATATTATTGCTTGAGCGGCAGCGGTGCGTAATCTGGGATATAAGGGTCTAATGGGAACCTTTGAGCATGTTAGCTTGCATTCCTTTTCTCTTGTGTATTTTAGTTTCTCGAGTAACTGAAATCATACAAACAAAACAAACATGCTTTGTTGTCTTTTTAATATGGAGGTGGTTGGAACTTCAATAGGCTCCTAAAGACACATAGAGAAAAGTTTGTAAAAGTAGTAGTTTATATTTAAGTAAATTGTCACCTGGACATTGTGCATCAGTAACCCTACACTCTGGGAAAAGTGAACACTACCTTCTGAATCGGTAAGAATGAAATACTATGGTCGTGCCGTGCAGCGATGTTTGTTCTCCAGTTGACCTACATCTTACTTTCACATGGCAGCAAAGCTGATTAATAGAAAGTAGAGTATCAGTGAAATGCATGGAGTTTAATACTTTTAATTTATTTTCTTTATTGCATTCCAATCTGAAATACTTTCCATGCAATGTGTTGTTTTGCTCCCCTTTCCCTTCCCACCCCTGAAATAAATTCTCAACGACAAGTGGCTCAAAACGTTTTGGAAGAAAATAAAGACATTTCAGAATTGGAGATATTCTGGGCTTGCTTCTTGGCATCTGAGCATTTTTTCAATAGGCATAGAGTTACCACACATCCATATCTATAAAAGGACACAGAGTGCTGGAGTAACTCAGCGGGTCATGCAGCATCTCTGGATGTCTGGCTCTCAGTCTGAAGAAGAGTTTCGACCCAAATACCTATCCATTTTCTCTAGAGATGCTGCCTGACCTGCTGAGTTACCCCAGCACTTTGTGTCTTTTTGTGTATTAACCAGCGTCTGCAGTTTAGTTTTTTAGTTTAGAGATAGCGTGGAAACAGGCCCTTCAAAAACAGACCTAGAAGAAAGCCACATGGTCGCAGGGAGAACATGCAAACTTCACACAGACAGCACCTAGGGTCAGGATTGAAGCAGGGTGTGAGGCAGCGGCTCAACCAGCTGCGCCATTAGACTGCCCTATCGTATCTACTATCGTATAATGCACATTTGTGAATATTTGTAATTTTAAATGGAAAAGCACGAAGAAAAGTGAAATTAACCAACAGCTAATGTGTAGAAGGACACTGGTCCAATATTAATCGTCCAAAGGATAGTTTAATACTCTGTTAGGTTGTGAATTTTTATTTTTCTTTATTGCCTGTGATAATTAATTTGCATTTTAGGATATCGAAAATTGTGAAAATGAAGAATGCCATCTTACCGAGGACACTTGTTTCCCTCTTTTTTTTGTCTTTCTATAATATAAGCACAAATGCAAACTGAGGAACAGCTTTAAATAATATTGAATATAGACACAAAATGCTGGAGTAACTCAGTGGGACAGGCAACATCACTGGAGAGAAGGAATGGGCGACATTTCGGGTCGACACCCTTCTTCAGATGTTGCCTGTCCCGCTGAGTTGCTCCAGCTTTTTTGTCTATCTTCGGTTTAAACCAACACCTGCAGTTCCTTCCAACACTTTAAGTAATATTCAATATCCGCAGTATCTTGATACGAGGCCATTTTTTCTTTACATCTGAAATGAGTTGAACACCATCTCTTCCAACAGTCCAACAGTCATTAGCTGGGCTGTGGGGAGAACTTTGGCAGTTCTGTCACCTGCAATCTCTCTGCTTACGCTGGGAATCATCATTTAGTTTGACAAAACTCTCTATTTTGTAGGCTTTGTAATGATCACCGCAAGCGTGCATAGTAACATTTATATTTTACGCAATTAAAAGACCACAAATAATGTAATGGAGCTGTGGCAAGTGTAATTAATACATGTACATGTCAAAAGAGTCATGTCATTGCAAACACAGACAATGCCGAGAACTGAACTCTCTTGTTCATTCTGGACCATCTTTAAAGCCTCAGTTGTATAGCTTTGCATAGAGGTTTCTGAGAAACCACATGCTGACCCAAAACGTCACGGTGCCTTTGGTGTTGCACGGTGATAAATGCTTTTTTTACATTGTATAAAGTTCCAAGAGTTGTTGCATAGTACCAGTGCAGTTTTATGTTCCCTGTAAACGATTATGCGTACCTTGAGAACTTCTCTGCAGGGCCTGGTTAAGTAATGCATTTCCGCTAATCAAGCTAATCTGTTTCTTATGGAATTGTCATTTATAGGCTGATCTGTAAAATGTTAAAGGTTCATTTTTTTGCCTTTCAGTGAGTCCACTCTTCTCTCTTCCATTCTAATGCTGTTTACTCCTTGGTTTTACTTTTTTTCTCTTCATTGTCACGCATCCTTTATCTTCTCACCTTTGCTTCACAAAGAATCCAAAATTTATTTTAAAACAAATCAATGCTTTTCTAGAGGAAACTAGAGTGTGGCACATGAGGAAAAGTCAAAACAAATATATATATATATGACAATTAAAGTAAATCTAATATCCATTTATAGGTCATACTATGAGATGGGTTTTTTTCACCCAGATTGTCTTAGTTAAACAACTTTAAACTGCTCCCATCCCTGAATTATTATATCGTTACTTGCAAAGTTGGAAATTACCAGTGGAATTCAAATGAATTTCATTTATGAATTTGCTGGCTGGCAAGAAAAAAGGAATGGATCACTTTAATTGCCTTTTTCATATTCCATATTTGAAATATAATGGTGCCAATTTTTAGTAGACGCTATGTTATTTTGGATATGGTTTTTGAATAATTGTACGTTGTGTCACATTTAATTCACATGTATTGCGAAGTGCTATGAAAGACAATTGGTACAATGTCACACAACCTCTTTAAACATTGGTGAATTGGCAGCAGAATAAAGAGTGTAGATAAAGAATAAAGACTGGTTACAAATGGATAATTCACATACAGAGCAAGTGAATAGAAGTATGCTTAGAAGTAACGTGCAAAAGTTACTTCCAAGCATATTTTTATCCATTTGTTCTAAGTTTTCTATGGTTTCTTTCCAATGCGGTATGACTTAGCACTCTGGAAATGTTTAGAGAATGTCTGGAAGAGATATTAAGTCCCCTTGAAAGAAAACAGTTTCATTGTGCATCCGAACTCTCAGTTGTGGAAATGGATCTAATTGCCCTTTGCTCGGTCCTTGAAAGCTCAGTCACTGGGCTGGTTTAGTGGAGTGAGTGATGAGCAAATTCAGCAGAAGAGCAGTCAAGATAAGGACCTGGCCTCGCTCTGTTTGGTTTAGAGTTCAGAGGAATTGTTCAAAAGTAAAGCACTTAAAATTTAAACCAAAAGCCAGACATGGTCGACAGTGATTCCCATGTATGTGTGGCTGCAAGGTTTGAACTGTTTAATGCTGAAACGTGGGGACTATTAATTGTTTGGCAGATTAAGGATTTTGTGCCTGATGGGATGGGGGATGGGGTTAGATAGGGTGGTACATCCACCATAATCTTATCATTTGCCTTTGACTATAAATCTTGTTGATGGAGGAAGCAATACTAACCTCCATATTTTAGAGTTTAGTTCCTATATCCTTCCGGAGCCAGAGCAAGCACTGTTCATTGTGCTATCAATGTGTTTTAAATGATGACCTGGAGTAATGATACTTAGAGTTGCTATGAAATTATAGCAAATCTTCACATACGACAAATGTAACCTTCGCCTGTATGTAGCCATCATGCACCATCTCTAAGAGAACACAACCTGCACATCGTAACCTCTGAATATTATGGGTCAATTCAGGAAAGCCAATACAAGCAGATGTTTTTTCCTCTAAATTTGACTGAGCATGCTTAACTGACACTGGTTGAAAGGACAAGCACCCTTCAGATTTAAACTGCTTATCTTGCACCAAATGTCTTAAACAGTCTCTCATGTAATGCATATGACACCCATAGCTTAGTCCATGGTTTCTGATGACTGGTTTAATAAAATCTTTCTATAATTTAAACTATTAGTTTTTTAATCAATTTTGGGGGTTGGAAACCAAATCAGTGGCCTTGATTTTGTTACATCATTCAATAAATATCCTTACTTTATACATTCCTTTATGCTTGATATATGTTTTATACTTTTCTAATGCTAATTTCACACAAAAAATAAGAAGCTACGCTATGCCCTTTGACACCAGTAAAGGAAGAGAGAGCTTAATTATTGCAGCAATGTTAGTCTGGGAGTTTTTTTTCTTCTGCATGTTTGAAAAGCAGTCATTGCTGGCAGAGGCTAACGACCATGTGCCTTTGGGTGGACGTACCCCACTGTGTTGTTGGGCAGAGGTTTTTAGATTTTGACCCCGGAAGGGTGAAAACGACAAAAAGTGCTCACAGAAGAACTATTTTTGCCACACCATGGAGGGCAATTGTATGTGAGAACAGGGATCAAATGTGCATTTCGTTTCCAACAACTGGTTGTAGCAAGATGACGAGTAAAGGTCTGATTTTATTGCCAATTGAAAAATTCCTGTTTCAAACTGTTTTTGCTGTGATGATGCATGAGCTTTCTTTTCGAATTAAGTACCAAAATAAATCTATAGGCAGCACAACTGCATACATTTTCCATTTTTACTGTAGTCATTTCTTCCTTGTTGAAGCAGTAAATGAAAGGCATGACCATTTTAGCAAAGTCTGTTCATATTTTCAAACAATGAAATTGAGTCAACAATATATATTTCCAAAAATAGCCCATGTGGTTTCTGCTATCTCGACTTTAATATTTAATTCTACTTTCTACTTGACAAAAACTAGTTAGCAGGATTAACAAATCTTCAAGCAGTATTTAAATTTTAACAAAGGGAACTTCTTTGTGATTCAATTTGACTCCTCTTCAGGAATGAAATATGAAATTAATAACTAAAATGTTTATTTAAAAGCAGCATAAAATCCACAGTCAATTTGAATACTTTGTTAACAAAACAAGCTGAAATAGTGTTACATGCAAGACTTAATTTAACTTCAAAGTTAGATTTTTACTTTGACCATAGCATTTATCTGTATTGCAGTCATTTTGCTGTTTGCTCTTTTTTTCATTTTTGCATACAGTAGCTACATGAAATAAGAACGGACACAGATGTGGACTGATGTTTCTATGTTGTAAAACATCTGTGATTCTCAAGCAGGTGATAAGGTTATAGACATTTCAAAGATCTTGCAGCTAAAATACATAAGACGGGGAAGGCCATTTGGTCCATCTTCATTCCTCCATCCATAACAACCAAATATTCTTAGCAAGCCATGTTTCTTCTTCATTCTGGAGTTGTTGCCTCAACCACTTTGGAATCGCCTGTTATAATTTCTATAATTATCATGTACCTGCTCAGATAACTGTCCACATGCCTTGGTTCCAGGTTTAGTAATGTGATACTCCTGATTGACCTTTATTTACTAGTTGCATGGTAGATGAACATGACATAGGAAATAGGACATGAAATAGGAAATCACCGTGTAGCCCATAGAGCCTGCTCAGCCTTTCAACATGATATGGGATGACTACACTTGCCTGCCTCACCCCCATAACCCTCAATTCCCACATTGTCCAAAAATCTATCTCATTCTGGAACAATGAGTTTGGTTTAAGGAATTTAAAGAATTCATAACCCTTTGAGAGAGAGAAAAAAATCCTCCTTATCTCATTCTTAAATGGTAATCCCTTACCCTGGGAGTTACACCTTCATCAAATTAATTGTGTCAAGCACCCCAAGATCTTTTGTGTTTTTATAAAATCACTTCTCATTATTCTGAACTCCAGGCTTAATCTGCTTGACCTTACCTTTAAAATAAGCTTTTAATTCCTGGAATCAATCCAATGAATATTTTCTGCAGAACTTGTAAGGCAAGTTTGTCTTTCCCTCCATTAAAAATTACACAAAGCTATAACCTGTGCTCATGGTTTGGTTGTAGCAAAATGTTGTATGGTGTTGGTGAAATGTTTCTAATATGAGTTACGCTGGTTCTAGAGTCACCGATACCTTTATCCAAGTCCATTTGTCAGCTTCAAATTGGGCAGTTGGTGAACTGTGCTTGGAGTATGCACTGGACATTTTGATAGTTTAACAGTTATGTCCGTGAGAAGGAATGATCATAGAGTTGTTGTCTTAGAGCCATGGAGGCACATAGCATGGAATCGGGCCCTTTGATAGTTCAAGCCAACTATTAAACATCTATTTAACTCATCACACACTAATCCCATTTTTTAAATTCTCCCTATGTTCCTGCCAGCTTTCCCTGGAATACTTACACATTTGGGCCGATTTATAGCAGTCAGTTAAAGTACTAACCTGCATGTCTTTGGGATGCCGAAGGAAACCCACACAGTCACAAGGTGAATGTGCAAACCACACAGATAGCACTGGAGGTCAGGATTGAACCTGGCTCACCGGAGGTGTGAGCTAGTTGATGGAATTAGCTGTGAGAAACTGCAGCTTTGCTATTAGATTCTACACTATTCAGAACAAAAGAAATCAAAAGGTATATTGAAAATCAGATTAATGACCAAGAATGCTCCGTATCTTGTGAAATCAAAATCCCAGAGTAAGCTTTATTTTCTATTGTACTTATATAATGATGAGAACACATAATTAAGAGTGCCTTTATAAATCTTCTCTTAATCCTGTATCCATGAGGCATATCAAGTTGTTTCAGAGAACATTTCAAAGCACGGTGTACCACAGTGAGCGTGTGTGAGATGTATTTGTCACTGCATTGTGCAAGGTCTGCAGGTGGTATGTTTGTTTCTTTATGTGTCTGCGATCTCATGTTACTTGGGTGATTTTATTTAGATTATACTCCTTTCATCATCATGGTTTCTTTTCTACTCTTTCCAGTGGGTGCCATGATGTTGATATAATTACCCTGCAGATAATAATTGTTTTTTTGGGGGTTTTTTTAATGTTATTTTCGAAACAACAAATTGGTCCAACAGTGTAAAATCTTTTTGGTAACATAAGAAGAATGTAAAATTAGATTCTGGTATTAAGGTAAGGATCGTTGATCATTGTTATGTAGCATCCAACAATTTATGATGTACATTAAAGACACAAAAAGCTGGAGTAACTCAGCAGGACAGGCAGCATCTCTGGAGCGATGGAATGGGAGACCCATTTGGGTCCAAACCCTTCTTCAGACGATATTACGATACAGACGATACCAGTCTGAAGAAGGGTCTCGACCCGACACGGCACCCATTTCTTCTCTCCAGAGATGCTGCCTGTCACGCTGAGTCGCTCCAGCTTTTTGTGTCTATTTCCAGTTTAGACCAGCATCTGCAGTTCCTTCCAACACAACTCAATGCAAGGAGTATTCGTAATAAGGTGGACGAGTTGAACGTGCAGATAGATATTAATGATTATGATATAGTTGGGATCACGGAGACATGGCTCCAGGGTGACGTAGGCTGGGAGCTGAACATCCAGGGATATTCAATATTCAGGAGGGATAGAGAGAAAGGAAAAGGAGGGTGGGGTAGCGTTGCTGGTTAGAGAGGAGATTAAAGCAATGGAAAGGAAGGACATTAGCTTGGAGGATGTGGAATCGGTATGGGTAGAGCTACAAAACACTAAGGGGCAGAAAACGCTGGTGGGTGTTGTGTACAGGCCACCTAACAGTAGCAGAGAAGTTGGGGATGGTATCAAACAGGAAATTAGAAATGCGTGCGACAAAGGCAAAACAGTTATATAATGGGTGACTTCAATCTACATATAGATTGGGTTAATCAAATTGGCAGGGGTGCTGAGGAAGAGGATTTTTTGGAATGTATGCGGGATAGTTATCTAAATCAACATGTACAGGAACCAACGAGAGAGCAGGCTATTTTAGACTGGGTTTTGAGTAATGAGGAAGGGGTAATTAGCCGTCTTGTTGTACGTGCCCCCTTGGGCAAGAGTGACCATAATATGGTTGAGTTCTTCATTAGGATGGAGAGTGACATTGTTAATTCAGAAACAATGGTTCTGAACTTAAAGAAAGGTAACTTTGAGGGTATGAGACGTGAATTGGCCAAGATTGACTGGCAATTAATTCTAAAAGGGTTGACGGTGGGATATACAATGGAAGACATTTAAAGACTGCATGGATGAACTACAAAAATTGTTCATCCCAGTTTTGGCAAAAGAATAAATCGGGGGAAGGTAGTGCATCCGTGGATAACAAGGGAAATCAGGGATAGTATCAAAGCAAAGGATGATGCGTACAAAGTAGCCAGAAAAAAGCAGCATACCAGAGGACTGGGAGAAATTCAGAGACCAGCAGAGGAGGACAAAGGGCTTAATTAGGAAAGGAAAAATAGATTATGAAAGAAAACTGGCAGGGAACATAAAAACTGACTGCAAAAGTTTTTATAGATATGTGAAGAGAAAGAGGTTAGTTAAAACAAATGTAGGTCCCTTGCAGTCAGAAACAGGTGAGTTGATCATGGGGAACAAGGATATGGCGGACCAATTGAATAACTACTTTGGTTCCGTCTTCACTAAGGAAGACATAAATAATCTGCCTGAAATAGCAGGGGACTGTGGGTCAAAGGAGGAATTGAGTGAAATCCAGGTCAGTCGGGAAGTGGTGTTGGGTAAATTGAATAGATTAAAGGCCGATAAATCCCCAGGGCCAGATAGGCTGCATCCCAGAGTACTTAAGGAAGTAGCTCAGGAAATAGTGGATGCATTAGTGATAATCTTTCAAAACTCTTTAGATTCTGGAGTAGTTCCTGAGGATTGGCGGGTAGCAAATGTAACCCCTCTTTTTAAGAAGGGAGGGAGAGAGAGAAAACGGGGAATTACAGACCAGTTAGTCTAACATCGGTAGTGGGGAAACTGCTAGAGTCAGTTATTAAAGATGGGATAGCAGCACATTTGGAAAGTGGTGAAATCATTGGACAAAGTCAGCATGGATTCACAAAAGGTAAATCATGTCTGACGAATCTTGTGGAATTTTTCGAGGATGTAACTAGTAGCGTGGATAAGGGAGAACCAGTGGATGTGGTATATCTGGACTTCCAGAAGGCTTTCGACAAGGTCCCACATAAGAGATTAGTATACAAACTTAAAGCATACGGTATTAGGGGTTCAGTATTGATGTGGATAGAGAACTGGCTGGCAAACAGGAAGCAAAGAGTAGGAGTAAACGGGTCCTTTTCACAATGGCAGGCAGTAACTAGTGGGGTACCGCAGGGCTCAGTGCTGGGACCCCAGCTATTTACAATATATATTAATGATCTGGATGAGGGAATTGAAGGCAATATCTCCAAGTTTGCGGATGACACTAAGCTGGGGGGCAGTGTTCGCTGTGAGGAGGATGCTAGGAGACTGCAAGGTGACTTGGATAGGCTGGGTGAGTGGGCAAATGTTTGGCAGATGCAGTATAATGTGGATAAATGTGAGGTTATCCACTTTGGTGGCAAAAACAGGAAAGCAGACTATTATTTAAATGGTGGCCGATTAGGAAAAGGGGAGATGCAGCGAGACCTGGGTGTCATGGTACACCAGTCATTGAAAGTAGGCATGCAGGTGCAAACAGGCAGTGAAAAAAGCGAATGGTATGTTAGCTTTCATAGCAAAAGGATTTGAGTACAGGAGCAGGGAGGTTCTACTTCAGTTGTACAGGGTCTTGGTGAGACCACACCTGGAGTATTGCGTGCAGTTTTGGTCTCCAAATCTGAGGAAGGACATTATTGCCATAGAGGGAGTGCAGAGAAGGTTCACCAGACTGATTCCTGGGATGTCAGGACTGTCTTATGAAGAAAGACTGGATAGACTCGGTTTATACTCTCTGGAATTTAGGAGATTAAGAGGGGATCTTATAGAAACTTACAAAATTCTTAAGGGGTTGGACAGGCTAAATGCAGGAAGATTGTTCCCGATGTTGGGGAACTCCAGGACAAGGGGTCACAGCTTAAGGATAAGGGGGAAATCCTTTAAGACCGAGATGAGAAAGACTTTCTTCACACAGAGAGTGGTGAGTCTCTGGAACTCTCTGCCACAGAGGGTAGTTGAGGCCAGTTCATTGGCTATATTTAAGAGTGAGTTGGATGTGGCCCTTGTGGCTAAGGGGATCAGAGGGTATGGAGAGAAGGCAGGTACGGGATACTGAGTTGGATGATCAGCCATGATCATATTGAATGGCGGTGCAGGCTCGAAGGGCTGAATGGCCTACTCCTGCACCTAATTTCTATGTTTCTATGTTTCTTCCTATACAACACAAAGGTATCCTCATTTTGTGCAGAGGCATTCCATTCAACAGGATGTGAAGCCCGTTTTCTAAAAAAAAAACATACAAGTTGTGATTTTTTTTTTTTGTCTAGGAAATATCAGAGGGGAGCAAGAGTGCGTTTGAAGCTTGTTGATCTTGAACTGACCTCGCGCTTTCTTGGGGCCAAGACCGACACAACTCTGCTGGAGGCTGAAGCTGCCCTCCTTGGGTTGCTGGACACCAAAGATTCAAAGCAAAGGGAATAAATTTACAGATCGTGACTTGATGTGGTTTTGCTTCTATTAATAATGTATATTTCTTGCTTTACTATTTAAAAATAAAAATAAACACATTACAAGGTACAGTTTATGTGTGTTTGTCTATTTTCAAAGGGTTATACACTTTTGATTGATACAGCTGCGGCACATCCAAGCTGAAGAAACATATGACAAAAACAAATTTCTCTCGATTGCTCAAGCAATGTGAACATAAGAAGTTTTTGATTTTTTTTTACATTTGAAATTCTAAATTTTCTTTCCACCCCTCCCAAATTCACAGGCATCCACAGGAGGGGTGGTGGGGGATGGTTGCCGGGGTGGGGTGCTTGGATTTAATATAAAAGACATAATGAGGAAAAGGGGAGAACTTAAATCTGGTTTCAGCTTCCTGCTTTTGTTAAATAATGAACTGCATCATGAAAGTTGCAGTAGGGAAAGGTGTTTTGGAAATTGATGTTGGATTCAATGCAATTCAGATACAAACTGAGATTTTGGAGTTTTTACTATCTTACATTTTTCATTCCATTAAATGTTACGAGGGTTTAAAATTCCCCTCCAAAAATAAATCAAAGTACATAATCAATTTAAAGAGCATATGGATTAATGTATTGAAAATAAACATGGGGAGGGGGAGAAACGACACTAAGAATCAGCACAGACATAATGACTGGCCATCTTTGGATTCTGTAGCATGTTTTAATTTAACAATATTGTATTTTTGACTTATCAAAGTTGAGTTTCAGGTTCTGAAGTTGCAGTATATTGCAGGCCTTTGCATGATAAACAAAGGCGTTTTAATTGTTTTGCGTCCTCGTTGGGTTTTTTTCATGTCTTTGGCCAACAGCACAGAATAGCAACATTCAGATTTATGATTTAATTTTTTATTGGTTAAATAAATGCTGATAGTGGAAACATCATTTTATTTCAAACCATATCTCATAAGTATAAGCACCTTAACACAGCTGTTGTGTATTTGAATAACACCCCCATCCAAAAATGATTGATTTGCCCTGACTGTCATGGAGAAAATCATATAGTTTAGAAACGAGCAACTGCAGATGCTGGTTTACCAAGGAAAGATACGAAAATGTGGAGCAACCCAGTGGATCAGACGGTATCCTTGAAGCAAATATATGGGTGATGTTTCGATCCAGGACACGCAAGCGCGCGCACACACACACACACTCCTTCACCAGTCCGTTATGCAGGCGGGGACAGGGCAAGCGGGGGAAATTCACACGGTGCAAAGCCAAGGTAATACAGACAGACACACACCACGATGAACAGGAAGGTTGGTGTTGTAATTAAGACGGCTAAAGCACAGTGTATGGTAAGTCCTTTAAAGAAGGGGGGAAGTAGGAGTGGAGACAACTTTTAAGAAGCCAGAGATGCCAAGCTGTGAAGCTCGGCAGACATTAACATTACTGGTCGGTTATCCTTGGTTCTGAAAACTACTGCTTACGTTTATTTTTCCCAATGAGCCAATGAAATTCACCAGTCAGCACCAGCTACAACCTACAATAACCTTCGATCTGGCAACCCACTAGGATCTCCTGGCCACCCACCTACGGCACGAGAATTCTCGCTACTCTCCATGGCGGCTTCATTCATTCAACCATAATGAAGCCGCGACTAGTTCCCAGAATGCGGGAACTCCTCACGACCATAAAGGCGACTCCCCGGCAAGCACCCACGAACACGTGGCGACCGCATAGTCTCCTGTAGTCGCCTAAGTGGGACAGGCCCATAATCATCACCAGGTTTTTAGATAGTGGCAACATGATGGGCAATTTTGTCTCAAAATAAAGATACTGAAGAAATTTGGCGAACTCTAGCTATGATCTATATTAAGGGAGCCTTGATACTTTCTGAGTAAGCTAAAGAAACTAATTGAAAACAGTATAAAAAGAGCTAAACTAAATAAAGAGCTAAGGCAAGGGAATATTACCTTAATTCTAAGTACATTGAGAAAATATTCTCTTATTTGTCACTGGCATCATTCAAGATGTTTTAAAATAGCTTTCACATGGTTATTACTATTGATTTATGGTGGGCATCTTTGCATTCCAGAATCATTTGAGCAATAATATTGGAATAATAAGGAATCACATTTGGATTTGGTATATATTTGTCCATGATGGGGCCACAAGATTTATTCCTATTGATCATTCTATATGGACATTTTCATAAAATCGCCTTGCTTCTTGCCCTGTGCACTATGCTGGTTTCTAATATTGGACGTTAATTTGTCCATCAGCTAAATGTTTCTACAGTGCCCTCCATACTGTTTGGGACAAAGACCCGTCATTTATTTATTTGTCTCTGCACTCCACAATTTGAGATTTGTAACAGAAAAAAATCACAGGCGGTTAAAGTGCACATTGTCAGATTTTAATAAAGGCCATTTGTATACATTTTGGTTTCACCATGTAGAAATTACAGCAGTGTTTATACACAGTTCCCCCCATTTCAGGGCACCATCATGTTTGGGACACAGCAATGTCATGTAAATGAAAGTAGTCATGTTTAGTATTTTGTTGCATATCCTTTGCACTCAATGACTGCTTGAAGTCTGCGATTCATGGACATCACCAGTTGCTGGGTGTCTTCTCTGGTGATGCTCTGCTAGGCCTGTATTGCAGCCATCTTTAGCTTATGTTTGTTTTGGGGGCTAGTCCCCATCAGTTTTCTCTTCAGCATATAAAAGACATGCTCAATTGGGTGATTGACTAGGCCACTCAACAATTGACCATTTTTTAGCTTTGAAAAACTCCTTTGGGATCCTTGTCTTGCTGTAGAATAAACCGCCGGCCAATGAGTTTTGAGGCATTTGCTTGAACTTGAGCCGATAGGATGTGTCTATACACTTCAGAATTCATTATGCTGCTACCATCAGCAGTTGTATCATCAATGAAGATAAGTGAGCCAGTACCTTCAGCAGTGATACATGCCAGGCCATAACACCCCCCCACCGTGTTTCACAGATGAGGTGGTATGCTTTGGATCTTGGGCAGTTCCTTCTCTCCTCCATACTTTGCTCTTGCCATCACTCTGATATATGTTAATCTTCGTCTCATCTGTCCACGACCTTTTTCCAGAATTGTGGTTGCTCTTTTAAGTCCTTCTTGGCAAACTGTAACCTGACCATCCAATTTTTGCGGCTAGAGGGATATTGAAAGTTGACAACATGCTATAGAGCTAATTATTAAATTACAGTGCCCTCCATAATGTTTCATGCAAAGACCCATCAGTTATTTATTTGCATCTGTACTCCATGTTTTGAGATTTGTAATAGAAAAAAATCACTTGTGGTTAAAAATGCACATGTTGTCAGATTTTAATAAAAGCCATTTTTATACATTTTGGTTTCTCCATGTAGAAATTACAGCAGTGTTTATACATAGTCCCCCCCCCCCCCTTTTACGGCACCATAATGTTTGGGACACAGCAATGTCATCGCTGGTGATGCTCTGCCAGGCCTGTACTGCAGCCATCTTTCGCTTATGCTTGTCTTGGTGGCTAGTCCCCTTCAGTTTTCCCTTCAGCATATAAAAGGCATGGTCAATTGGGTTCAGATCGGGTGATTGACTTGGCCACTCAAGAATTTACCTTTTTTTTAGCTTTGAATAACCCCTTCGTTTCTTTAGCAGTGTGTTTGGGATCATTGTCTTGATGTAGAATGAACCGCTGGCCAATTAGTTTTGAGGCATTTGTTTGAACTTGAGCAGATAGGATGTGTCTATACACTTCAGAATTCATTATGCTACTATCATCAGCAGTTGTATAATCAATGAAGATAAGTGAGCCAGTACCTTCAGCAGCCATACATGCCCAGGCCATAACACCCCCACCACCGTGTTTCACAGATGAGGTGGTATGCTTTGGATCTTGGGAAGTTCCTTATCTCCTCCATACTTTGCTATTGCCATTGCTCTGATATAAGTTACTCTTCATCTCATTTGTCCACGACCTTTTCCCAAAATTGTGGTTGCTCTTTTAAGTCCTTCTTGGCAACTGTAACCTGGCCATCATATTTTTGCGGCTAACCAGTGGGTTGTATTTTTCAGTGTAGCCTCTGTATTTCTGTTCATGAAGTCTTCTGCGGACAGTGGTCATTGACAAATCCACACCTCAGGAGTGTTTCTGATCTGTTGGACAGGTGTTTGGGGATTTTTCTTTATTATAGAGAGAATTCTTCTGTCATCAACTGTGGAGGTCTTCCTTAGCCTGCCAGTCCCTTTGCGATTAGTAAGCTCACCAGTGCTCTCTTTCTTCTTAATGGTGTTCCAAACAGTTAATTTTGGTAAGCGTAAGGTTTGGCTGGTATCTCTAACAGTTTTATTCTTTATTTCTCAGTCTCATAATGGTTTATTTGACTTTCATTGGCACAACGTTAATACGCACTAGACTAAGTGGGACCCGTTGCCGAAAACAGGTGACAGACTCTGTGAGAGAGAAAACGGAGAGGGTAGACTGAATGGATTCTTGGGCTCGCAGTTCAGTGAGTCACGGCTGGTGGGCTGGCAGTTCACTAAGTTATGGCTGGTGGGCTGGCACTTAAGTCACATACAGCAGGTGGGCTGGTAGTTCACTTACTTATGGTTGGTGGGCTGGCAGTCCAGTTACTCACACACACTCACTCACACACTCTCTCACTCACACACACACACACACACACACACACACACACACACACACACACACACACACACACACACACACACACACACACACTGACAAGCACACACTGACACACACACATACACTCACACACATATACCCATACACTCACAAACACACACATACACTCACAAACATGCACACACACAAACACACACCACTGCCACACATACAGAAACTCACACACACAGACACACACACATACACTCACAAACACATACACTCACTGACTCACACACCATATATATGGTTGTAAATTTTCTTGAATAGTCAGGAGCACTTCCGCAATCAGCACGACCTCTGCACTCACCGGAAATTACGCAATCAGCGCAACCTGTCCACTAAGCAGAAGTCACGAAATGAGTGGGACTTTTGAACCAAACACAGTCGGACCTAATAAAGCATTTATATTTCCCAAACACAGTCGGACCTAATAAAGCATTTTAGTTTCAAGCACAAGCAGGGCAGCAGGCCAAACAAGTCATGGCATTGGCATTAAGGGCTAACAAATCATTTACTGCAGGTACATTAAAGACTCAGTTCAGTTGATTCTCAGCTTAGAATGAGAGTGGTGGCCTCTTCCTCGTGATCTTGCAGAGCGACTGAGTCACGTCCAGGCATCCGGGGTTTTATAGTCCTCCCTGCCCCCCCCCCCCCCCCGAAGGGGCGTAACCTTCATCGCGGTGATTGACAGGTGAGAGGATCTCATGGTTTTTTAAACACTCATAACTTTTTTATTTTTCATCGATGGGAAAAATCCTCAGGGCTTGCTATGTGGAGGAGGACTGTAAGATGGCCAAAAATCAACGATATATGGTAGTGTTTTTTCTAAAATCAATATACAGCACAGACAGAAAGTGGTCAAGATGACACCTTTAATTAAATAGATGGTGATGGTGATAAACATCAGTAAAAGTTTCCCATGATGATGGAAAGACAGGAGGAAAGACTAGGTGCTGAGAACTTTCTTATACCTACATTAAGGAGGCAATTAAACACACCTGAGCAATTGCAAACACTTGTGAAGCCATGTGTCCCAAAGATTATGGTGCTCTGAAATGGGGGGGGACTATGTATAAACACAGCTGTAATTTCTACATGGTGAAACCATAATGTATGACCACTGGATGGCTCCACGATGGCAGCCTTGCCAACAGTATGTCTGTCCTTTTGTCTTTTTTTGGTTATTTTTAGTGTGTTTTAAAAGTTTGTGTTAATGTTCTCTGGTTTGTTTTATTTGGGGGATGGGGGAGGGGTCGGGGGAAACTTTTTTTTAATCTCTTACCTTGTCGGTGATGCGATTGTTTTCCAGATGGTATCTCCAGTCGCTCTGCGGCCTAACGTCGTGGAGCTGGAGGCCTTGCTCGGTACTGACTTTGAGCCCCACTGCGGTAAAAGGGAATTACCATCGCAGCCAATTCCTTGCCTGGGATCGACGCTCCAACTACGGGCTGCGGACTCTTTAACATCAAGGGTTCGCAGTCTCGGGTGAGACCGAGTCGGGAGCTCCAAAACCGCAAGCTTTTCGACTAGCCATGACCCGGGGTCCGATTGCCCGGCCCAGGGAACTGACATTCCCCCCCCGATGCAGGAGCTTTATCGCCACAATGCGGAGGGCCCGTCGCCAGCTATGGGAGTCAAGATCGTCCCATCAACGGAAGGCTCAAGGCCCTTGACTGCGGGAGAATAAAGAGGGGAAGAGATTGAACTTTATTTCGCCTTCCATCACAGTAAGGAATGTGGAGGAGTCACTGTGGTGGATATTTATGTTAAAATGTATTTTGTGTGTTCTGTTGCTTTTTATTAGTATGACTGTATGGCAAATCAAATTCCTCGTATGTTGCAAAACATACTTTGCTAAATAAAGTAAGTCTGAGTATGAGTATAAAAATATCCTTTAATAAAATCTGACAATGTGCACTTTAACTACATGTGATTTTTTTTTTAATTACAAATCTCAAATTGTGGTGTACAGGGGCAAATAAATGATGTGTCTTTGTCCCAAAAATTATGGAGGGCGCTGCACATTAAGTAAAATTCATATTGTATCTAATGCTGGAGAAAATAGTAGGGAGAAGAAGTAAAATAAGCTGTTTGGGAGAAGCAACTGTTTGGAATATTTCTGCCTTGCTCTTTGGTCTTCGGACTAGAGCATCTATGCACACGCTAGATCACGGGAGCAGAGGTTTCATTTACCGATTCAGCGACTTTGAAAAAAAGTCCCTGTTCCCAATTAGTGTTGCAAGTTGTACAGATCAATGGTGGGTTAAACTGAGCTGCCCACTCAAGTGGTGGGCGTACCGTTTCATAAAAGGAAGAGGTTCTGCTCTTTCATAGTGCTGGGTTCTTTCAGTTCAGCTACAGTGGGTTTGATTCTTGTGTGAAAAACAACTGCCACAATACTTAAATCCTAACCTCCTCACCCCTGACGGCATGGGAAAGTGCACTCCTCAGCTGTTAGTTATATAAAGGCTGTTGCAGTCATGAGAAATGTTGATGAAAAAAAAAATGAAGTTTAACTTCTCTCCTTTATGTCAGCTGGTCTAGCGAGCAGTATAATTGGAAAAATGCTTCTCTGGGTGTGTTTGCTATAATTAAGTGCAAAATTATTGTGGCTTTTATAATGTGCTTTTTGCCATGTGTATATCCATTTTGTTCTACCTAACCCCATACATGTTTTCTTGTATTGTTTATTGTGGAATATAGATGTGTTTAAGATTGATATGGTAATTTTAATGTAATCTTTTAAACAAATGCATGTTTGAAAATTCTTGGAGGGGTGTCCTGACAAATAATACTGTAGTTCTTTACTCATGTGATTGCTAAGTTTACTTTATTTTAAATAGCTTAGGTGAAAGTTGCAAAGATACCAAAGGTCTTGTTAAAAGATGCTTGTATTCATTTTATTATTATAATGATGTACATCTTCATCTAACACGCTAACCCCACAGGATGGTGGGAATTTTGAAATTCAGGCATTTAAGCCAAGAGCAAATCCATAAACTTTAAAAGGAATTTAAAAAAAGACTCGGAAGTGATACATGATGCTAAAATTTTATTTCAAATGCCTGCATTTCGTAAGAGAGAGAAAAACTGAGTAAGTACACATCAGAAAGAGCAAATAGAAAATGGGAAGTTCAGTAAAAAATGATTTTGGTGAAAAACAAAATTAATTATTTTCAATGGACTGATTGCGATTTATATTTAGGTGGAGGCTTGACCTGTTGTCAAAGCGGAAGCTCAGATATTCTTGTGTTACACCTAACAGCTGGTTTTAGAAAGAGACCATCAAAGAGGTCCGAGAACACAAGTTTAGCTAGGCAGCTTGGCAAGAGGTGCAGTGTGACATTCATGTGCAAAAGTCGTTACTTATATTACACATTTAAATTATTAGCAAAGAACAGAGATTCAAAATGTTCAGCTGCATTGACAGAGAGGGTAACCAACCAGTTTCAGGACACATCTTTACAAGGACAACACGTGAGAACAAATAGTTATTCTTCCTGGCGGTATTAAACACAGTATGTGGGTTTACCCAAAAGAGCTTGGAGACTATTCCATACAGCGCCCTCCATAATGTCTGGGACAGTCCCATCATTTATTTATTTGCCTGTGTACTCCACAATTTGAGATTTGTAATAGAAAACATCACATGTGCTTAAAGTGCACAATGCCAGATTTGATTAAAGGCCATTTTTATACATTTTTGTTTCGCCATGTAGACATTACAGCTGTGTTTATACATAGTCCTCCCCATTTCAGGGCACCATAATGTTTGGGACACATGGCTTCACAGGCGTTTGTAATTGCTCAGGTGTGTTTAATTGCCTCCTTAATGCAGGTATAAGAGAGCTCTCAGCACCTAGTCTTTCCTCCAGTCTTTCCATCACCTTTGGAAACTTTTTTTGCTGTTTATCAACATGAGGACCAAAGTTGTGCTAATTGAAGTCAAAGAAGCCAGTATGAGACTGAGAAACAAGAATAAAACCGTTAGAGACATCAGCCTAACCTTAGGCCAGCGGGTCGGCAACCTTTCTGCCAAGGGGCCAGGTCATATGTCTGTGAGCGGATGGCGGGCCACATCTATCACGTGTACCCATGGATCCCGGCCCCATCCCCCATTTGGCGGCAGGCATCAAATCACATGTGCACATAGATCCCACCCCTTCGAGGCCGGCACCCGGAGCACCGAGCTCAAATATCCTACTCGCTCGTCCCCAGCCTAATGTCAACCCCAATCTCGACAGTGAAGCCCACAGATTGTGTGCGGCCATGCCGGCGGCTTTGCGCAGGATGCGGTACAGCCAAAGCACCTTCCAGGTACTGGAGGTAGAAAACAATGCTGGAGAAACTCACTCAAGCATTTTTTTCTACCTTCGATTTTTCCAGCAACTGCAGTTCTTTCTTAAACATTCCAGGTACTGGAGATGACAGAAGTCTGTGGCCGGATGATTGAGGAAACAAAAATACGCCTGTGGGCCGGATGCCGACCACTGCCTTAGGCTTACCAAAATCAACTGTTTGCAACATCATTAAGAAGAAAGAGAGCACTGGTGAGCTTATTAATCGCAAAGGGACTGGCAGGCCAAGGAAGACCTCTACAGCTGATGACAGAAGAAATCTCTCTATAATAATTAAATAAATAGATCCCAAACACCTGTCCGATAGATCAGAAACACTCTTCAGGAGTCAGGTATGAATTTGTCAATGACCACTGTCCGCAGAAGACTTCATGAACAGAAATACAGAGGCTACTCTGAAAGATACAAGCCACTGGTTAGCCGCAAAAATAGGATGGCCAGGTTACAGTTTGCCAAGAAGGACTTAAAAGAGCAACCACAATTCTGGAAAAAGGTCGTGGACAAATGAGATGAAGAGTAACTTATATCAGAGTGATGGTAAGAGCAAAGTATGGAGGAGATAAGGAACTGCCCAAGATCCAAAGCATACCACCTCATCTGTGAAACACGGTGGTGGAGGTGTTATGGCCTGGGCATGTATGGCTGCTGAAGGTACTGGCTCACTTATCTTCATTGATTATACAACTGCTGATGATAGCAGCATAATGAATTCTGAAGTGTATAGACACATCCTATCTGCACAAGTTCAAACAAATGCCTCAAAACTAATTGGCCAGCGGTTCATTCTACAGCAAGACAATGATCCCAAACACACTGTTAAAGAAACAAAGGGGTTTTTCAAAGCTAAACAAAAAGGTAAATTCTTGAGTGGCCAAGTCAATCACCCGATCTGAACCCAATTGAGCATGCCTTTTATATGCTGAAGGGAAAACTGAGGGGGACTAGCCCCCAAAACAAGCATAAGCTAAAGATGGCTGCAATACAGGCCTGGCAGAGCATCACCAGAGATGACATTGCTGTGTCCCAAACATTATGGTGCCGTGAAATGGGGGGACTATGTATAAACACTGTTGTAATTTCGACATGGTGAAACCAAAATGTATAAAAATGACCTTTATTAAAATCTGACAACATGTGCATTTTTAACCACATGTGATTTTTTTCTGTTACAAATCTCAAAATGTGGAGTACAGATGCAAATAAATAACTGATGGGTTTTTATACGAAACATTATGGAGGGCACTGTAATTTAATAATTAGCTCTATAGCATGTTGTCAACTTTCAATATCCCTCTACAAATCTCCTGTTATAGGAATCAGAGTACTATTCTGATTATTTATTCACTTACCAATCTGTAAACAGGGATTTACCCATTGGAAAGTTGATAACAACACCCATCTCTGTGTCCAAGGTGCTTGTTGTAAAACCCAGTCACTCCCCCTATTCAGTGGGAAAGAAATGAGAGAAAATTCCTTTTTGCCATTTTGCTGGTTTTGGCAGTGGATAAAGGTATTGCCAAAGCCTTGTTAAAGGATTGGACTGAACAACACTCCAAATCCAACTTACATTTCCATTCAGGATTGCCATTTGCTCCTGCTGGCTTCCCACCAGAGGTTAAAACCAGTTCAAATGTGATGTATTATAAAATGGATTCTGGCTGGACAGCAGATTATTCATCTTAGAATTGATTGAAGGTTATTTGAATTGCCCAAAACCTATAAGTGCAGGCACCTGCAATTAGGCATGTGGTGAATGGTGCATCTTAATTCCAATTTATTGAGTCGAACAGATGAACAGTGAATAATTAATAAACTAGAGAGCCACCAGTAATAAATTGTCAAAATGCATCTATTCATAATTACAGGTTGTATTGTTGGCCTTTCAGCCAATTAGAAACTAATTGTATATATAAGAATATATATTTCCAGTACTATCTCACTATCTCCCACATAACATGATAAGTTAACAATTTGAAAAGTTGTGGATGCAACATATAGGTCAGTCATTTGTACCTATTAGACCATGTGGTGCAGTTCTGCTGACATATTCTCCTGCTCTCAATGTTTTTCTTTAACATAGGCACCTGGGTGCGTCTTTCAGTAGTAACCAATTTATCAAGAAACAGTCATTTCAACACAGGCTCAATACCCAAGTCTGTGGCCCAGCAGCATATTTATTGACAGTTACAGAGTGCAGGGTAAATGTTCGAGCTGGAGGAGTCTGCAGCTTTCTGGCAGTTTCATTGCACAGTCAGTAATGGAGCTGGCAGGGCGGAATCAATTACTGGCCAGTCAAGATTTTCCCACAGGTTGGGGCTTGGGAAAAGGCTCTGCTGCTGCCTAGACAGCTGGCATGGAGTGAACACTGGGAAAGTGGTCTGCTGAATGAAAGACAGACAGTTCCATGTGATAAATCTGGCAGTAAACTAGTGACGGTTCATAAATTAAAGAACAAACACCAAAACATGTAGTCCTTTACTCCTGACTTGTGTCGGGTCTGTTTTCAAAAGATAATTATTAAAAAAACTGCACTTCTTAAAACTTAACATTTCTTCGGTGTGGTGGCTTGCGATTTGCTAGAGTAGAATGGTGAGAATATTTGGTCATGAATGCAATTAAAACTATTTTTTGTTGAGGGCAGAGTAAGGAAAGATATGTGCTTCCAACTTTTTTGTCTGATAGGCAATCCAGTCAAATTAATTTATTTTTAATCATTCTTTATAGGACTGACATCGTGGAGAATCTGCCAAATATTACAGCAGAGTGCATCCAATTATCAGCGTTCTGGCATTCTATGAAAGCATGTAACTATGATGACTAACACCAGAATAGATTTAAATTTAGCATTGAATTCTGAGTGGTGGTCGTAAATATTCACTTTTTAAAACAGAGACTGTAAGGAATATTTTATGAAACTCAGAGATTGCCAATCCTTTGGTTAATAACGAATGAATAAGTAGAGAAAATTTTTTATAGTATTGCTGACTACAGCAGTAACGACAGAAACAGTCCCTTCATTACCTCTTGAAGCATTAGCACAAACATTTTTGCATTTGTAAAAATAAAGCAAAGTTCATTCTCAATGCCGTTATCGAAAACATGTTTAACCAGGGGCAGTGAAACCATTCTTATGTTGCAACACCTATAGTTGTTTTGTTTGACATCTTCAGAAATCATATCATACCTGAGAGATGTTGCAACACCTGTCACACCCATGGTTCCCACACTCTTGTGCACTGCCTCGAGTGGTTAATACTGCATTTTCTGTTGAAAACTAGCGTCAGTTAGTTTTGGGGAAACATCATCAGTATAGTCAGACCTTGCCAGAAGTAATTGGTTTCACAGACCAATAACCAATTATAATGTAATAGCCAATGGAGGGTGTGTCACAGCAGCAGATGAGAACAGGTTATGAAGGCAAAGATGGACATAAAAAGCTGGAATAACTCAGCGGGACAGGCGGCAGCTTTGGAGAGAAGGAACGGGTGACGTTCCTCAGAAGGGTCACGACCCGAAACGTCACCCATTCCTACTGTCCAGAGATGCTGCCTGTCCCGCTGAGCTACTCCAGCTTTTTGTGTCTATCTTTGGTTTAAACCAGCATCTGCAGTTCCTTCCTGCAGCTTAAGAAAGCAATTGACTTGTTGCAGGAGCTCCATGTGACTTGGCCCTGACCTGCATTTCTGGGTTCAGGTCATTAGCAATGTAGACCATGGTCATGCATTAGGGCAGCTCATACTGCTGCTGTGTAAGTTTTGGGGTCAAAATCCAAGTGAGCATTCAAGGTCAGGTTCATCTAATTTGTGGACCACTTCAAAAAGCATTCATTAATTGATAGCCTACTTATGGCAGGTCCCCATCTCTTCAGTTTTGATTGTTTACCTTATGGATATCTGATACACCACTGCCATAGGATGGAGAGAATGGTATTGCATATTATCCAAGGTACATTTGTGAATGTTGTAAATGTATTTGTGTATAGTTATCGTTCGTATTAGAAGTGATTTTAAAAGTTATGGCTATTCTAGAAGAAGCAAATCAATTTAGCTGCCCACAAACACAAATTATTAAAAAGTACCATTCTGAAAGTAAAAGGTAGATAAAAATGCTGGAGAAACTCAGCGGGTGAGGCAGCATCTATGGAGCGAAGGAAAAGGTGACGCTTTGGGTCGAGACCCTTCTTCAGACTGATGTGGGGGTGGTGGGGGCGGGAAGAAGAAAGGAAGAGGCGGAGACAGTGGGCTGTGGGAGAGCTGGAAAGGGGTGGGGAAAGAGGGAGAAAGCAAGGACTACCTGAAATTGGAGAAGTCAATGTTCAAATTCTGAAAGTAAAATCTTTACCAAACCTATGACATAACATCAAGGTGGACATTTTTATGAGTAGGAAATATCAGATGTACAGTTAACCACATTAACTAGACACTGAATGAATGAATGATTGAATACGTTTATTGGCCACGTATTCACATACAAGAAATTTGCCATGGTGCGCCACCAACAAGTGACAACATGACGAACAGTGACAGTTACGAATGACACATAAAACACTAAACATTAATAATAAAACACCATTGATCAAACATGTGAACTAAACAAAATACCAGAGCAAAAGGAGGCTACAGATTTTTGGCTATTGAGTAGAGCTACTAATCGTGGAAAAAAGCTGTATTTATGTCTGGCTGTGGCAGCTTTGACATTCCGGAGTCGCCTTCCAGAGGGAAATGATTCAAAGAGTTTGTGGCCAGGGTGAGGGCGTCAGAGATGATCTTGCCCGCTCGCTTCCTGGCCCTTGCAGTGCACAGAGCAAGGGCCAGGAAGCAAGTAATACACTTCAATGAAATTGCAGATGAACCTTTGTGAATACACATTGTTTGTGACTTCCATATTTATCAGATGCTGAAACTAATGTGCTGTGTTATGATTCAAACTTTTTATTACAATTTTTTTTAATATTTGGTGAAATAATATTTTTATATCTATGTATAATATAATTTGTAAATAATTTTTATAGTATATATTCATTACATTGATTTATAATGTGAAAGGACTTTTATGTGTCTGATGCTTTACAGCAAATAGGTCTTGTGAGAATCTGGAGACTGATTCCTGAAAATGGCAGTGAAGTTAGTGTTCACACTGTGTTTGGTTTATTAGTATCTGGTGACTTTTATTGGTTCTGCCCAAAGATCTTTAGGTATTTATCTATTCAATTAACATGGAGCTTAATTTGTGTGGGTATCAGGGGTTATGGGGATAATGCATGAGAATGGAGAGGTAGATCAGCCATGATTGAATGATGGAGTAGACTTGATGGGCCGAATGGTCTAATTCTGCTCCTATCACTAATGACCTTATGATGTTAGGGGTTTCAGCTGTTCCTGGGCAGTGGCAAATGAACCATAAAATACACATTTTTACAGAATATCCAGGTTCATAATTTTATTGAAAGAAAAACTACATTGGCCAAATTAGATCAACTTCCTAGGATTCTCACCTATGTTTTATCGCAGCAGAGTCACTGAAGTAATATCTAAGAAGGTGAGTCTAACATGCTATTGTTATAGATCTTGTACAATACTACTTACCAATAGACACATGCTGTGCTTGCTTTCATATGGTCAGGCCACATTTGGAATATTGTGTGCAATTCTGGTTACCACATTTCAGGAAAGATGTGGAGGCTTTGGAAAGGGTGCAGTGGAGGTTTACCTGAATGTTGCCTGGATTTAGGGATATTAGCTGCAGGGAGAGGTTGGACAGACTTGGATTGTTTTCTCTGGAATGCTGGAGGCTGCAGGGAGACCCGATAGAAGTTTATAAAATTACGTGAGACGGGTAGACGGCCAGAATCTATTTTCCTCAAGATGGAAAAATCAGATACTAGAGCCCTTTGAAGACTTTAAGCTGGGAGGGGCAAAGTGTAAAGGATACAGGTGTGTGCAGGACAAACTCTTTTAGACTGAGTGTGGTGAGTGCCTGGAATGCACTGTGGAGGTGATGGTTGAAGCAGATACATTAGTGGCATTTAAAAGACTTGGATTGGCATATAGATATGCAGGGAATGGAGGGAGGGCTGTGGGTTATGTGCAAGTAGAAAATGATGACTTTAACTTCATGTTCGGCCCAAGGGCCTGTTTTTGTGCTGTGCTGTTCTATGTTCTTAATAATTGGGAATGCCAAAATAGCAAAAATAATAATCAGCCCACCACTGTCAGCTGCTTTGCTGTGTACAAAAGTGAAATTTCCGCAGCAATCAAAGAAATGTGAGCTGATGTGTTATTAGATGTCTGTATAAAAAGATTTAAGTGCACATTTTGCAATATAGATTGGAAAATCAAGTGTAAAACCAGCACAGTTTTTCTACATAGCTGTTATCAAGGCAGTTGCCCAACCAGATGTTGAGAAGTCAACGGGATAACGTGGGGATCTGACCATTCTATCTATCTATCTATCTATCTATCTATCTATCTATCTATCTATCTATCTATCTATCTATCTATCTATCTATCTATCTATCTATCTATCTATCTGTCTGTCTGTCTGTCTGTCTGTCTGTCTGTCTGTCTGTCTGTCTGTCTGTCTGTCTGTCTGTCTGTCTATCCTTAAATAAAACTCATCTTGTCCTCTTCCGGTTTGCGTTGTTTTTACATTCCCGCAAAAACGGTACCCGATAGCGCTGCGATTTTCCGCCATATTAATCGCCATTCTCCTGTGCTGCAAGTGCACCAGGTTTTGTTCCGATCGGTGGAATATTACCAAAGTAATTAAGGTTTAAAAAAGCATAAAAAACGCCCCTTCAGGCACCCGCTGTCAATCACCGGCGGCGAGGAGAATAAAGCTGAAGGGGCGGAGTGAGCAGAGTGTGAGTGTAGAGTGAGCAGAAAGAGCAGAGAGCGGCCGGGGAGCAGAGTGCGGAGAGTTGCTGGTGCTTCCGGGCCGAGCCGAGCCAAGGCCTGGATCTGAGGGCGTCGATGGCTACCGGGGCATGCAAGAAGGAAGAGCAGCGGCAACCTCGAGATCCTGGGAAAGGAGAGTGGGGGAGGAGAGGGGATAGAGGGAGAGGACAGGAGTAGGGAGGGGAGAGGAGTTATGGAGGGAGGGAGTAACTGAGGTTAGGGGAAAGGAGAGGTGAGGGAGTGATTGGGGAGGGGAGGAGAAGAGGGGAAAGAAGAGGGTGGGTGAAGAGTAGGGAGAGAGAGTGCTAGGGATGAGGGGAAATGAGCAGCACCTGTGCAGTTGGGGGCTATGGGTGAGTGGTGGAATATTGCCTTGGGGGACCTGTGACAGGGACCCAACGGGTCCCACTTAGTCTAGTTAATTATTAAATCTTCCTGTTTGGGTGTTCAGGGCCTTCACAAAACCATTTTTGAATAATTTAATTGTGGTGTGTATAACTAGGCTTTCGGCCCTTTCAAAGAATTGGAAATATTTTGCTGTCTACCTAATACAATGCAACCAATGCATGAAAATATTTCAGCTTTCATCAAAATGATGAATTAATATTGGTTAAAAATGGTACATTTGTTAGCATGATATCACTATTTACTCTATTTTTTGCATCTGTTTTTTTGAAGTGACAGAACTACTTTGCTTTATAAATGTGCACATTTGCAATTTGTTTTTTTTTTTCTGAGACTGAGAGCAAGTATCTAATATTCATCCAGTAGGTATTCCTCACTACTACCTTTGTTGACCTGTGCTAATAACTTTGACAAGATGTCAGAGTTGCTTATTTTACCCTGAAGGCTACAATATGTTTCTAAGTCGTGATGGGTTAACATTAGGAAGTGATGGACAGGAAGCATTTCTGGGAAGAAGGAATGGGTGATGTTTTGAGGCGAGACCCTTCTTCAGAGTGATAGTCAGTGGAAAGAGAAACGAGAGACGTAGACGGTGATGTAGAACGATATAGAACAAATGAATGAATGATATGCAAAAAAAGTAACGAAAATAAAGGAAACAGGCCATTGTTAGCTGTGGCCTATGTGAAAACGAGGATAGACAATGAATCCGGGTTGGATCCCTACTGGGACGCCTGGGACCGGAGTTGGAATCCCCGAGGTAGAAGATGGAGGCGCAGGCAAGCACTGAGAAGGCACCCGTGGCTGTGGTAGTGAGCCTGCGTTATAACATGGTCGTAGAGTCGGAGAGCAGGAGGAATCACAGAGGGGAGCAGCGAGAGAGGGTGTTGCAGAACTCTCGTCAGAGAGAGGACTGCTTTAGTTTATGTTTTATTAGATTTTTAGTAATATTTTAGTAAGTGAATACACACTTTATTGGCAGTGTTATCATATTTTAAAGCCAGCAGTATATCAGAACCAAATAGGAGAGAAAAGAAGCTTGTAAAGCTGCAGGGTGGGTGCGCAGCAGATATCTCTGAAAACGTAACACTGGGTGACCAAAGAGATCGGCTGCAGACAAGGTTTTCTGATCAATGATCAGTTAGAGAGTGAGAGCATGGACAACAATACCCTGACATGGGACTATAAGAGTTGAAAAACGTGGAGCACGAGTATAAGCGCAGCAGATCAAGCTGTGCATGCCCTCCATTCCCAGGGAGAACAAAAAGGGAAAAAAGAAAGCAAAAACAACTGAGTCAATATCATAGATGGACGACTGATAATGGCCAAAAAATCGAGTTACCTGAAATTGTAGAGTTTAATATTGTGTCCAGAATGGCTACAACATGCCCAGATGCCTTACTGTTAATTACGCTTTAAAAAGTCATTTCCACGTACGAACTGATAGACTTACTTACATAGAAAACATAGAAAATAGGTGCAGGGGGAGGCCATTCGGCCCTTTGAGCCAGCACTGCCATTCATTGTGATCATGGCTGATCATCCACAATCAGTAACCCGTACCTGCCTTCTCCCATATCCCTGATTCCACTAGCCCCAAGAGCTCTATCTAACGCTCTTGTGAATTAATCAAATGAATTGGCCTCCACTGCCTTCCATGACAGAGAATTCCACAAATTCACAACTCTCTGGGTGAAAAAGCTATTTCTCATATCAGTTTTAAATGGTCTCCCCTTTATTCTTAGACTCTGGCCCCTGGTTGTGGACTCCCCCAAAATTGGGAACATTTTTCCTGCATCTAGCTTGTCCAGTCCGTTTATCATTTTATATGTTTCTATAAGATCCCCCCTCATCCTTCTAAATTCCAGTGAATACACGCCCAGCCATTCCAATCTTTCCTCATATGACAGTCCCACCACTCAAGGATTCACCTCATGAACCTACGCTGCACTCCCTCAATAGCAAGGTTGTCCTTCCTCAAATTAGGAGACCAAAATGCGCACAATACTCCAGATGTGGTCTCACCAGGGCCCTGTACAACTGTAGAAGGATCTCTTTACTCCTATATTCAAATCCTCTTGTTATGAAGGCCAATATGCCATTCACTTTCTTCACTGCCTGCTGTACCTACATGCTTACTTTCAGTGAGTGATGAACAAGTACATCCACATTAAACTGCATCTGCCTTGCATCTGCCCACTCACCCAACCTGTCCAAGTCACCCTGTATTCTCCTAGCATCCTCCTCACAGTTCACACTGCCACCCAGTTTTGTGTCATCTGCAAATTTGCTAATGTTACTTTTAATCCCTTCATCTAAATCTATACTCAAATCCTCTCGTTATGAAGGCCAACGTGCCATCAGCTTTCTTCACTGCCTGCTGCACCTGCATGTTTACTTTCATTGACTGAGTTTACAGAGAAAGACCTCTGATATGAACTGCTTGAGGTTGGAGCTTTTGCTCCCTTCTTCTGCTACTATTCCCACCAAAACTGATCATGTCACACCAGAACAGGTGGAATTTTTATTTGTTTTGCAATGTTTGTTTCCTTCACTGGCTTCAACCTCTGATGCATTAAACTAACTACACTGGCATTTCTGCAGTGATATTCACACTGCTGAAACGTGTCCAGAGCTTTATACCCAACTGTACATACATCATGGTCTGGTTTGGCTCAGCCACCAAGCACGAGACCTGGGGGCTGCAACAAATCGTCCGATCAGCAGAGAAGGTTATTGGCTGCAACTTTCCCTCCATTGATGAACTGTACACTGCAAGGGCCATGAGCGGGCAAGATCATCTCTAACCCCTCTCACCCTGGCCTCAAACTCTTTGAATCACTTCCCTCTGGAAGGCGACTCCGGATTGTCAAAGCTGCCACAGCCAGACATAAAAACAATTTTTATCCACGAGTAGTTGCTCTACTCAACAGCCAAAAATCTGTAGCCTCCCTTTGATCTGGTATTTTGTTGGTTCACATGCTTGATCAATGGTGTTTTATCATTAATGTTTTATTATTATTAATGTTTAGCATTTTCTGAGTCATTCGTAACTGTCACTGTATGTCATGTTGTTACTTGTGGGCGGAGCACCAAGGCAAATTCCTTGCATGTGAATACTTGGCCAATAAACTTACTTACTTACTTACTTACTTATCCATGGTTGGACTGCTGGCTGCACCATACCTGCCTTTTCTGTCCTTTCTTCCTGTCCTCCAGAGGTTGGTCAGTGTTGAGTACTGTGCCCACACTTGTCCGTGCCATCCTCACCTGCACCACTCGCAGATCATTTTTTATAGGCACGCAGATCAATTTTTCTGATGACAGCAAGTATGATTTTTCTTCCTTATGTCAGCATTCTCTGTCTTTGTGTCAGATTTGCCTTTGCTTTTCCCTTACTTTGTATCTCACAGATCCAGTATTTTATCACTTTTTCTTTCTGTCTCATTCTTTCCTTTTGCCCATGGATTTGAATTGCCTCAAAGTGGTATTACATGTGTAGGAAGGAACTGCAGATGCTGGTTTAAATTGATGACAGACACAAAATGCTGGAGTAATTCAGCAGAACATCTAGATCGACAAGCCTGCGCCACCACCACTTGGGTCTTTCAGTGTCTCGTGGTCTTCTCCCTGTCCCTTTGTTCTGACCAGCCCATCTTCTCTGTGACTTAAATCTTTCTAAATGTCAACGTTTTTCAGTTCCAATGAAAGATTGCTCTCAACTCTGTTTCTCTCTCTCCACAGACGCTGTCTGAACAGCTGTGTATTCCTTGCATTCTAACCATGGGTGATGTGGGGAATGTGGAACAACACCAAAAGATACACAGATGTGCTGGGGCCTGTTTATTTAACCCTCCAGCTGAACTGTGCAAATGAGTTTAGCGAAGACACCTGTCGAGGCTCGGTAATATTCTTTCTGCTTTTTCTACATCTCCCCGCGCCACCAACAGTTGCTGTCCCAGGCAGTTCCAGGCGGGCTTCACTTTGAGAGTGGTTTGGTGCTTTGTTACATGAAGAGGCAGTCAGCAATTACGCACAGGGCAGAGGGAAAGTAAATCAGCAGGGTTACACAAAAAGCTGGAGATACTCAGCGGGTGCAGCAGCATCTAAGGAGCGAAGGAGATAGGCGACGTTTCGGGTCGAGACCCTTCTTCAGACTGGTCAGGGATCAGGGAAACGAGAGATATAGACGGTGATGTGGAGAGATAAAGAACAATGAATGAAAGATATGCAAAAAAGTATCGATGATAAAGGGAACAAGCCATTGTAAGCTGTTTGTGGTGTGAAAATGAGAAGCTAGTGCGACTAGGGTGGGGGAGGGAGATAGAGGATAGAGGGAATGCCAGGGCCCGAGGGCTGAGGGAGAGGTGGGAAGGGGAGGAGACAGCAAGGGTTAACAGAATTGAGAAAATTCACTGTTCAAGCCCAAAGGATGCAGACTCCCCAAGCGGAATATGAGGTGCTGTTCCTCCAACTTGCGGTGTTGCTCACTCTGGCCGTGGAGGAGGCCCAGGACCGAGAGGTCGGATACGGAATGGGAGGGGGAGTTGAAGTGCTGAGCCACCGGGAGGTCGGGTTGGTTATTGCGGACCGAGCGGAGGTGTTCGTCGAAACGATCGCCAAGCCTCCGCTTGGTCTCACCGATATAGATCATCTGGCATCTGGAGCAGCGGATGCAGTAGATGAGGTTGGAGGAGGTGCAGGTGAACCTCTGTCAGACCTGGAAGGACTGCTTGGGTCCCTGAAAGGAGTGGAGGGGGGAGGTGAAGGGACAAGTGTAGCATTTTCTTGCGGTTGCAAGGGAAAGTGCCCGGGGAAGTGGTTAGAGCGGGAGGGGAGGGAAGAATTGACAAGGGAGTTGCGGAGGGAGCGGTCTTTGCGGAAGGCAGACAGGGGGGAGATGGTGGAGAGATGGGAAGATGTGGCGAGTGGAGGGGTCACGTTGGAGGTGGCGAAACTGGTGGAGGACTATGTGTTGTATTTGCCGGCTGGTGGGGTGAAAGGTGAGGACCAGGGGGACTCTGCCCTGTTTGCGAGTGGGGGAATGGGGAGAGAGGGCAGTGTTGCGGGGTATGGAGGAGACCCTGGTGCGAGCCTCATTAATAGTGGGGGAGGGGAATCCCCGTTCTCTGAAGAATGAGGCCATTTGTGATGACCTGGTGTGGAACACCTATAAATCAGTAAATCAGCAGCTTCATCCTGGTGCATGGAAACTTGGTAGAGCATTCACAGAATTCGGAACCTGCATGGCTGAGTGGTGGGTAGTCTTCATGCCAATACATAATCATGCTCTGGTTAAGCAGAGGTGTAAGAGCAGAGTCTTTATTTTACCACTGGGTGGAAATAGAGTTATATCGACCAACCCTTACCCAAGTTTCAAAAATGGGTTACTTTTTTTTAAAGAAAAAGTGGTCAGACCGTCAAGATTTAGACTCGTACAGTTTGTGAGCGGTATTGTCATCAGAGTTGTGGTCAAGCTGCTGTGATAACAAGGCTGCATCACAAGTGCTGGGAAGAGCTTGCGATGAACTCGCTTTGTGATCCGATAAGAGATTTTGCAGTATATTATTAGGGCTGAACGTGAGAGTTTTTCAACATTTATTTCTAATTCAAGCATGTAGGGTGAGCCTAAGCCTGGCAATATTTACCCGAAACCTAGTTTTTTTTTTTTTTAATCTGTGAGTTGGTGCCAAGAAACTCTTGCAAGAACATTTACAATTATTTTTTAGCAGATCTCACTTTGGATGGCACTTGAACTATTACTGAGCTGAGGTTTATAAGATTACTAGATGTGACTTCCAATCTTGATTACACAGTCACTCCACTGTTGGATCAGCCCAGTGAGGTCATCAGCGGACAACAGGATCAGACTCGATTGTACGGGCACCCACCTCACAGCCTTCTGATCTTCCTGACTAGATTCTAAGTAGAAAGGCTGCTTGTTCATGGACAGTCACCAACAGCTCCCAAAGTGACCCATTGAACCAATTAAAGAGTGGAGCGGATATTGACAAAGCAGAGATTACAGATGAGAATTATTTTTCCTGCTATTTTGTAGCTAATATAAAAAATATCCAAATAAGCATTTAAATGTATTTGGTGCTCACTTCTCCGAGAAAGTGCTTCAAGGACACACTCCATCTGATGTCGTGGATGTGCAATTGGTGGTCAAAGTTATCTTTAAGGTGCAAATCCATTGTGCAGCAAAATGTTACTTATAAATGTAAATACTAATTCTCATATGGACCTAATTGATCCTTCCATCAATAAGCTGAGCTTGGTAACATGTGTAGGAAGGAACTGCAGATGCTGGTTTAAATTGACGATAGACACACAAATGCTGGAGTAACTCAGCGGGACAGGCAGCATCTCTGGAGAGCAGGAATGAGTGACGATTTGTGTCGAGACCCTTCTCCGGACATGGTAACATGATCTGGTCTAGCCCTCGTGTCACTCCAGTCCAACAACCCAGAGGTGACTCTTTAGGCAACCAGGGAGGGGCAGCAACTGCTGCTTGATGGTGTCATTTGCATCCCAAGAACAAAAACGCTGAAGTGCTTGTCTACAGAGTGTTTTGTAAAGTAGCAAGCAGACTGTTTTGAATGTGATGGAAGTTTATTCTTGGTTTGCGACAGGAAATATTGTTTTACATAATTTATGGCTGTGTAGGACCATACCGTGCCTCAGTCATGGCAGGAAGTGAGTATTTACTGAATGAAATCGGAACTACAGCTGTACATTGCCAGCCACCTGCAGTCTGACCTTGTTTCCCAAGCAACACACACTCACTGTCACATCTGTTACTTTTGGCTGAAGTGGAACATTTTAGCTTTAGGGTGAATTATAAAACTGAAAATCCTTATTTTTGCCCTAGAGCCTATGAGAAGGGAATGACTAAATCTTTAAATTTGATGGTATATATATTTTCAATATGTACATAAAAGCAGTGTTCCTATTTTAAATATGAGTGACCTCTTCACAACGAGTGGCCTGAAGCGTTATGAGAATCCCCATTGCCTTTCTTCCATGAGGCGCAAGTAATAAGAACATGAAATCCTTTCTAAATTTACTCGCAGGCATGGAAAATCATTTAGCCCAGGATTCATTGGGTTTTACATGTCGTTTCCTTTTTAGGCAGTCCCTTGGGATTGATTCAACTCTGTATTTATGGGTTAGGAGGTGACTGATGGAGCCCTTGGGAAACCATAAACTTGGGCCAGAGATGGAGAAGGGAGGGGGGATGGGGCTGTTTGCGAGGTGGTTCTCAGTACCATCCCAAAATCTTCTCCACTTTGAACAAACGTTGGCCACAGGTTCCAAAGATCGGTGGGAATGCTGCATATTTTCTAGAAAGGTTTTGAGCACATTCTTGAATGTTTGCCTTTGCCTGGCCCAGTAATGTCTTCCTGTGTAGGAAGGAACTGAAGAAGCAGATTTACACCAAAGACAGATGCAAAATGCTAGAGTATCTCACCGGGACAGGCAGCAGCTCTGGAGAGAAGGAACGGGTCGAGGCCATTGTTCAGACATGTCTAACTGTGACAGAGCTTAGGGCAACGTCTGTTTGAGAATTAGACATTGATTATGTGAGCAATGTCACCTGCCTAAGTAGGGGGGGAAATGTTGAGTATATTTTGAGCCACAATACTGGGAGGGTTGTCCTGAGAGAAGTCGCTGATAGTGATTTGCTTATCTTTCGGTCTTCTTCTCCTTCTTCTCCTTCTCCTTCTTCTTCTTCGAGTCCGTTGCAATCTCAGTGAATTCAGTGAATTAAGATAGCATTGATGGTACATTTCTATGCCTTGCAAAGTTCTCTGAAGTTGGTCTACAGCTGAAGCATACAGGGATCACTGCTAAAGCTGGTCTAAAGCTAGAAGCATTCAGGGATCACTGCTACCTGGTAGGCCATGTCCTTAATTCTTGATCTCCAAATGCTTTTTCTTCTTTGCTAAAAGGTGGCTCTCGAGAGATGGGAAGTGGTCCATGTCTTGAAGTGTTTTGCCGTGAACCTTTTGTCAGAGGGCAGTGTTGTGCACTGGGGGAAAGCAGGCAGAGAGTTCCTTTGTCTTGCAGTGATTGAGCATCCTCAGGTATAGTTTTGTGAATGAGTTGTGGTGACTCAATATGGGGCTTCTGAGGTGTTTGCTCAGTCAAGCATTGTCCACATACTGCAGCTCAACTCCTGAGATTCAACTGATTTGTTGCATTTTCATTCATTTACATTTTACTCATACTCAATCCTGTACAGAACAATAAATATTGTTCAGACTGGCGTTGGTATAGTGTTGCAGCTGGTAAAGCCACTGCTTCAGACCACACGTTCAGGTCATAGCTTAGGATGCAGTCTGTGCACAGTGTTTATGTCCTCTCTCTAAACTGTGTGGCTTTCCTCAGTTGCTCTGGCTTTGTCCCACATTCCAAAGATATTTGGTTGTAGGGCTTAGGTTTATTATTGTCACACGCAGGAGAAAATCTTTGTTTAGCATGCTATCTAAACAGATCAGATATACCATACATAAATACAGATTTAAGAACAATGGGGAGATGCAGCCTGCAGAATATAGTTCTCAGCATTGTAGCACATCAGTTCCATGGACAAAATCCAATGTCCAAAATCGGGTAGAGGTGAATCGGACAGTACCCTTACTTATAGAAAGACCGTTCAGAAGCCTGATAACAGAGGGAAATAAGCTGTTCCTGAGTCTGGCGGTGCACACTTTCAAGCTTCTGTACCTTCTGCCAGGAGGCCCAGGACAGAAAAGTCGGATTCGGAATCTGTCCTGGGCCTCATCCATGGCCAGAGTGAGTCCCACCGGAAATTGGAGAAGCAGCACCTCATATTTCACTTGGGTAGTTTACACCCCAGCAGTATGAACATTGACTTCTCCAATTTCAGGTAGTCCTTGCTTTGTCCCTCCTTCCCCTCCCCTTCCCAGCTCTCCCACAGCCAACTGTCTCCGCATCTTCCATTCTTTTTCCCGCCCCCCCCCCCCACATTAGTCTTTTTTTTTTTTTTTAAATTTATTTATTATAGAAACAAAATAACAACCAGTTACATTATATTTCAGTAGTAAATATACATAGTCCTAATAACTGATTCATACTAATAATATTATTTATACTGTATTATCCTTAGTTATAGATTTCAGAGTTATGTATTTTATATAATTAAAGATACATAATACTACTAATACATTCACAATATTAGCATTATACTCGTACTATTAGTAATTATCATTTTATTTCTAATTTTATTAAGTATAAAGACCAAATTTTATGATATTATTGATACAAAAAGTTAGTACATCTTATATAATTCTTATTATTTCTTCCTAATGTTAACAATATTTATTTTATCGCTAAATTTAAAATTATTGTACCATTAAAAGCATATAATTTTATATAATTAAAAATATAAAATACTAGGAAATGCTAATAATACTAACAATGTTCTTATAAATCTAATGATATTTATATTCATTCTAATATTAAGCTAGTGTGTTTCTATATTATTTTTTTATTTTTTATTTAGATATAAGAAAATAGAGAAATTAGGAAATAGAATAAAGAATAAGAAGAGGTTTGATGGAGAATAAAATATTCGTCAATAATCCGTCCTTATAGATATATTCATGATTTATTAATACGTATCTCTTCATCCACTCAAATGTCCAGGCCTCAGTCAGGTTCCCGCGCCGAACCATTACGACCCTGCAAATATTTAATATATGGAGACCAAATACATCTGAAGAGATCTAACCTATCCATAAGGACAAGCCTCAATCTCTCCAAATGAAGTGTCTCCGACATTTCTATATTCCACATTTTGATTGTTGGGAATGCAGGGCCTTTCCAAAATTTTAATATTAATTTTTTCCCAATTATTAAACCATAATCAATAAAAGTTCTTTGATTCGTTGTTATTAATTGGTCAGTTTCAATTATTCCAAGTATAATCAGCTTTGGGTCAGGGATTATATTTATATTAATAACAGTCGAGATTATTTTAAATATTTCCTTCCAGTATTCTACAATTTTTATGCAGTTAGTGAATGAATGTGTCAAATTTGCTTCTGAAATTTGACATTTGTCACATATTGGAGATATTTTTGGAAAAATATTATGTAATTTAGATTTAGAGTAATGTAATCTATGTAATATTTTAAACTGTATAAGAGAATGTTTAGCGTTTAATGAACAATAATGTATATGTTGTCATCCCATATTTCTGGTCTTATTATTTGGCCTAATTCCTTTTCCCAAGATTCTCTGTATATTTCTGTTGATGGAGTATCGTTTTCCAGTAAAATATTATATATATATGATATCATTTTTTCCATATTTGGATGTTTATTCAAACATTCATCTAAAATTTCTATTTTTCTATTTCTAAATTCATATATATTTACAGAGGCATAGTTTCTAATTTGTAAATATCTGAAATATTCTTTATTATGTAGCCCATAAATTTGTTGCAACTCTTGAAATGAAAGAAAGTATTTTCCTTATAAAGATCACCCATCTTAGAAATTCCTTTATTTTTCCATTGTAAAAAAGCCTTATCCAAAATCGAAGGTTTAAACATAAAATTATTAACAATCTTAAGACTTATTGGTATAGATGTCTGAAGAAGGGTCTGAAGAAGGGTCTCGACCCGAAGCGTCACCCATTCCTTCGCTCCATAGTTCCTGCCTCACCCGCTGAATTTCTCCAGCATTTTTGTCTACCTAAGCTCTACATCTGGTGATGCAGTTCTATGCATTAATAACCCACAAATAAACATATTAGCTTTCCTCTGGAGTCAGGAAGTTGTGGCAGTTATTTTGTAGGATCTGCACTTGATACCTAGTAATAAGCCAAAGATTGATAATCAAACCACTTGTTATCCCGTGCATTGTGTGTTTACGAGCATGAGTCTAAATTCATGGGAGGCACACTCCAGACGTTCTGAGCTTTTCACACTCTGTCACCATGACCTCTGTAAAGAAAAGTTAACACTAAGCTAACACTAAAACTATGGCAATAGAGTGAGAGAACCAGAGAACTGTCAGCAATAAATCATTTCAGCAGACTGATCTCTGTGGGCTAAGAAATTAGTGCAAGAATATAAAATAATACACATGGTTAAAAAAATGTGTTTAAAAAAATGTGCTCACTTATTTGATAATCAGCAAAACTGGAGATGATTGAAAATGTGCTTCATACATTTATTATATAATATTAGATGTGGGTGTGTGCTTCCAAATTGATACAAGTATGTGAGGAGTTGAGTCTTCAGTTGTCAAAGTACTGACAATCAAACATTGAGATTCTTATTTTCAGCAGCATTAGGGAGTGTGCAAACCCAGTACTCACACATAACATAGTAAACATAATTTTAAAAATCAATAAATTTAAAAAAAACAATAGTGCAAAATAAAATCCCAGTGCAACCAGTGTAGAGTGTTTCTAAGAGTGTAGGGTACTTACAGTGTTCAACAGCGTGGTGGTTGTTGGGAAGAACTGTTCCTGAACTTGGGGGTCACCGTTGCCAGACTCCTACACTACCTTCCCGATGGCAGGAGTGAAATGAGAGCGTGGCCAAGCCGGTGTGGGTCCCTGGCGATGCTGGCTGCCTTTTTGAGGCATCACCTTCTCTAGTGGTGGGGAGGTCTCCAGCTGTGCTAAAACGGCGATTGGAAGCACTGAGCAGCATTGGAGGTAAATTATTTCTGGATTACTAGCTAAAGAATGTGGACATTTTCGAGGCAGTAATTACACTTCAAGACAGATGGACAGTCTTGCACCATTCTGCTGTTGCACTCATTATACATGTTGAGTTTATCATTATAGTATGTCTATTGTTCACTCTGTGAGCCAAATATGTACAAGGAATCTCATTGCACCCTGGGGTATATGACTATAAACCAATCTAAATGAGGAAGAGAAGTGTCAGCATGGGGTGACAACTCATCGTATACTGAGACTGACAATGAAAGTGACTCAATGTCATAGAACAGAGCAGCAAAGGACAACTCAAATCAGTAAATAAGACAATAGAATACAAAAATAAGTTATTTGAGGTGCTGATAATTTTTCATGGAGCTATGTATAAAAGTTTCAAAAATGTTTATTTTCTCCCGGTGTCTGGAAGAGGGGCAGAATGGAACATGTGGAAAAAATATTACAGTGGTTCTGGGTTGCACTGACAAACATCAGTGAACCAGGTGGGTTCGTCCCCATCCCTGAGTCCCTCGTTTCCCTTTATCACCCCCTCTTACCCCTCCCCATGTCCCCTTCCACCTATATCCCTCCCTCTGGCTTTACATTTCACTCCTCCTCTTCTTTCGATTTGATATCCTTTTGTCTCCTTTTCACCTCTAGCCTTTGTCATTTACTCCACCCATCTGCCAATCAAACCTTCCTCTCCTGTTTTCCAGCTATTACTTACCAAGCTTTGTCCTGCCCCCACCTCTCTTTTCCAGCATTCCACGCCCCCCCACACCCCCCCCCCCTCCCGCCCGTGACTAACCTATTGTTTTACCGTACCTGCTATAGTTTAATCAAAATGAGATGAGATGGATGTTGTAAAAGAGAAGTCTATTAGGAAATTAAATAATGGATAGATAATGAGATGCCAGTGAATGTGGTGTCTTTGAATTTTTAGAATGCATACAACAAGGTATCGCATGAGGCATTGCTGGAAAAATGGCAGACCAACGTGGCTCCTGTATCTTTAACACAGCTCCTCCTATTTCCCCTACTTCTCCCACCATCCATTCCCACTTTGGTCTATACGCCTAAGGATTCTGAGATGTGGCAGATATATTTATGTTTAGTCTGGACAAAGTGCAGCAATTTTGGTCAGTGCTAATGCTTTGCTCAAACAGGAAGTTCACAGTGGCTTTCGGGAACTGCATCTATCAACAGGAATCATGGTGAGAATGCTGCAGGGTTCTGAGCCTGTGGTAGCACAGGCAAAGCTTCAAATGATGCTTTTGCTACAAAAATGTTTGCATTCTATTGAATTATCCCACACCAGCAGCAGGAAAATCTGAGCTTCCTCAGAAAGGTTGACATTCCTTAGTTTTGTGGGAACTTAATTTAACCTTACAGATATTTCTTGATTAGTACAAGGGTCAGAGGTTATGGGGAGAAGGCAGGAGAACGGGGTTAGGAGGGAGAGATAAATCAGCCATGATTGAATAGTGGAGTAGACTTGATGGGCCGAATGGCCTAATTCTGCTACTATCACATGATCTTATGTATTGCTATATAGATTTTCCACATGTTGTACTATAAGCTAAATATGTAGTTGTGTTCTTGAGCAATGCTTCGTATAAAATCCAGTATAAATGTTATGCTTGTTTGTATGGGAGCTATCTTCACTTAACCAACATTATTCGATAAAGATGAGTTAGAGGAAACTGCAGGCGCTGGTTTATACCGAAGATAGACACAAAATGTTGTAGTTTGAAGAAGGGTCTGAAGAAGGGTCTCGACCTGAAACGTCACCCATTCCTTCTATCCAGAGATGCTGCCTGCCCCACTCAGTTACTCCAACATTTTGTGTCTATCTTATTCTATAAAGATCTTTCTCTGTTGCATAATCTCCCATATAGATCCATGTCGTCTGCTCAACTGACTCACTTTTTTACACGTGAGCTAACAAAGGAACTTGTATTAAAGCCAAACATCATTCTCTCCAGCTGTCCTCAACAACACTCATTTTTGAATCAATAGCATGGTTTTCTTTCGCTAACACAATTGTATAACCAAAGTCATTGTGACTGACATCACCTAGAGAGCAAACATTGCTCATAGTTTCAAATTGACAAAGCTGTCTTGGAACAATGATCCAGTCTCATGACGTGTCAAACTTAAACTTCTGTGCATCCCTTTGGGCAATTTTCCATTGTTCAGTATGTTGCGTGCGTGTGAAGTTGCTGTAATCTAGGCTAACATTGCAGTCCAGCAGAGGGAGTGCTGCTTTGTCAGAAGTTTTTCCCATCAGCTACTAAAATACTGGAGGCCTGGTTCAGCAACTTGAACGTCCAGGAATGAAAGAGATTGCAAAAAGTGGTGATCACTGCCCGGTCTATCATGACCTCCCCAACACTGAAGAGATCTGTAGGGGGCGCTGCTTCAAAAAGGCAGCAAAGGCCATCAAGGACCCAGTCCACCCTGGCCGCACTCTGATTTCACTCCTGTCATTACGAGGAAGGTATAGGAGCATGAAAACTGTAATGTCCAGTTTCTGAGCAGCTTTTTCCCAACAACCATCAGGCTATTGAACACTAGAGGAAATCCCAACAAACTATGAACTACAGTATGAGTAACAATGTTACAAAATTTTGAGATTTTAAAAATCAAGTGTGCAATTTATCCCATCAGATAAAGCATACAAAGAAGTTTAATTTGACACCTAATTCACTTTCATATCTTCAGTATTGAAAATGTTATGGCCATTTTCATACTCGGAAATTAGCATCTTGTTCCCCATTGCCTTTCCATTGACTTAACACAAAAGTTGTGATCGAGGACAGTCATAAGACTTTCTTAAAAATTAAAAGAATTGAATGAAATTTTCAGTTATTATAGATTGAAGCATTCTGAAACTAATATGAAACAATCTTACTTGGATGACCTGAAATTAAAGCATGTAGTTACCCAATTGTAGCTAATTACAAAATTCAATTACTAGATCTAAACATCTATCCATTTCTTAAGAAAATATTAACATTTATTTTAAAGCCTAAGTGTCCAAATAACATTCACACAAGAATTCACAATATAACATGATTTTTTAATCTCATTGTTATGATTTTATAGGCCAAATTGTAGGAATTTAGTGTTTAATGCCCATAAATTGATGGGCATTTTAAACAAAAAAAGATTCACTTACCGGCAGTCGGAACGAATCTCCAGAAATAGTTTGCACTCTGAGAAAATATAATTCCGGTGGCAAGGGAAACACCGCTGAAGGTACGTTTTGTAACATATCTAGTATGAGCTGCCTTGACCACACCAGGGACTTGGGGCTTTGTTTTTGGCTTTGCATTATATTGTTTGTTAGTTTTTATATATTGAACTTTTATTCGGTGTTTATAAAGGTGCCCACTGAGTATTACGTTACCATACCCGTTGTGCTGCTGCAAGTAAGAATTTGATTGTTCCTTTTTGGGACATAACACAATAAAACACTCTTGAGGTGCAGGAAATCAGTAATGCCAAAAATGTTTAGCAGTTTAGCACCTCATATTTCTCACAAGTTAGAAGAAGGCCATTCAGCTCATCTATGATGGCCTTCAGAGCATTCCCATCAGTCCCCTTTCGCTACTCAACAGTGTATTATCTACTCTATCTCTCCTATGCCCACCATCTCCACACTGCTTGTCCTGCTATTCACCTACACGGGGACAGTTTACATTGGCCATTAACAAACCAGCAGGTCTTTGGGATGTGAAAAAAAACAAAATATCCAGGGGAAACCCTGGTAGTTACAGCAAGAACATGCAAACTCCACGCAGAAGCACCTGAGATTAGAGATTTGGGGCGGCACGGTAACGCAGCGGTAGAGTCACTGCCTTACAGCGCCAGTGACCCGAGTTCAATCCTGACTAAGGTGTTGTCAGTACGGAGTTTGTACGTTCTCCCCGTGACCAGCGTGGGTTTTCTCCAGGATCACCGATTTCCTCCCACACTATATAACCATATAACCATATAACAATTACAGCACGGAGACAGGCCCTCTCGGCCCTTCCAGTCCGTGCCAACCATTTGTTTTCCCCATGTCCCATCTACCTGCACTCAGACCATACCCCTCCATTCCCTTCACGTCCATATACCTATCCACGTTACTTTTAAATGTTAAAATCGATCCTGCCTCCACCACCTCTGCTGGAAGCTCATTCCACACAGCCACCAGCCTCTGAGTAAAGAAGTTCCCCCTCACGTTACCCCTAAACTTCTGTCCCTTAATTCTCATGTCATGCCCTCTTGTTTGAATCTTCCCTACCCTCAATGGGAAAAGCTTATCCACGTCAACTCTGTCTATCCCTTTCATCATTTTAAAGACCTCAATCAAGTCCCCCCTTAACCTTCTGCGCTCCAAAGAATAAAGACCTAACTTGTTCAACCTTTCTCTGTAACATAATGGCTTCATAAGATTTGGCATCAGAGCGATCACTGCAAAGACATACAGGTTTGTAGGTTAATTGGCTTGGTACAATTGTAAATTGTGTGTGGGATGGTGTGCGGGGCTCGCTGGTCGGCACAGTCTTGGTGAGCTGAAGGGCTTGTTTCTGCATTGTATCTCTAAACTAAATAAAAACTAAGCATCAAACCCAGCCTGCTGCAGCTGAAACCAGGAGTTTCTCCTATGGAGAGTGTAACATCTCTTCACAGTTGCTGCCTGACCTGCTGAGTAATTACTGCTTTCTTATTTTTTTATTCCTACAATACAGATTAAGTGGTTTTGTTCCTAAATACTTCATTCGCTTGTAAGATGATTTTAAGATATCCTGAGCTTGTAAACTGAGCAATAAAGATGCATATTTTTTCTTTGCCTCTGTTTTTGATGTGTTAGATTTTTCCCTGTGGTACATTTAACTCTTGAACCATCAAATACAGTATTGTTTTCTAAAACAAGAAGACAAAATATTTGAATTGTGAAAGATGTTGGCTTTACATATGCCTTTAAGATATATTTAATTTATTTTCCCATCTGGGGCCAGCCGTGGTAGCATTGATTCCTATTGAAGTACAATTCCTCAGAGACTGGCTGTTGTCTCCACCTTCACATAAACCTAGATAGTGAATGTTATCCAATCATGAAGATGTTACAGAAAGTTAATCCTATCTTTATGAATGTTTGTACTCATAGATCTTCCATTAGCGATTACTGGATAACGAGCAAGAGTTGTCTCAATTTACTCTGCCCGACTTTAATAACGATTGCAATGACTCCTTCCCGTAATCTAATTGAAAGAGATCAGTTTACAAACTCAGAATTGAAACACAAACACATGAGCAAGCAGTGAATTTACTCACTGATACTGTGGGTGACGATTTAAGAAATTATACATTTATAATAATAAAGTCGAAAAGTTTATTTGTTGATACCTCTGATGCCAAATCTTATGAAGCCATTATGAAAATGGGAAGAATACACAGGAACAATATTTCTGTCCGAACATCATGCTGACAGAGGGTTAAAACTGCAGTCACATAAAAAACACTTTGCTGATGTTTTTTGGTTTGTACTGTTACTGAAGTAAAATAAAATAAAATGTTAAAAATGTAATTATGATTTAATTTGATATAAGTGATGCAGAGTGCAAAAATGTTGCTGCGGAACTCGTGTGCATTGCTGACACCAGTATTCCTCCAGGAATCATCCGGAAACAAGCCAGGAAACTTTTCCATTGCTGGTGGTCAGGATTTACTTCAGGTAAGAAATGCGGCCATTTTGTTGTGGAGGCATAGCCATGGCCTTATAAATATTCATAATGGGGAGATGGAAATGTTTAAAAAACATTGTAATTCAACCTGTTGAAATGTTTACTGCAACTTTTTAAGTTGTTGTTTATTAATCAGTTGAAGTAATCTTTTATCTTGCAGTTGAAAGAAGTTGCTAAAAGGTTCTTGGTTGTGATGTGCACTTTCATATTTTGCTTAGGTTCCATTAGGAATTAAGAATGACTTTTGGAATAATCCTACTTATGGCCAACAATGCATAGTCACTCCCTTTTCAATAGATTTCCAAGCCTCCATCCCCATCAGCATGTTAAACACCCTCCAGGAAAGGCTAAGCCTTATGTTTTCTAACTGGTGAGGAATTAATAATGTAGAGGGACAAAGTGTTTCTGATGTCTTTGGTTAAAACTTGTGTTGGATTATGAGACGGAGGGAAGGATAAACATCAGCAACTTGATCCTAAATTACCCGAACCTCTCTCGTTTGTGTTGCTGTTCCTTAAAGGGCTTTGCCTTCAGTATCCCTGGAATTCTATTGATAATTTTCTATTGATAATGTTGATAATTTAAGTGCGAAGAGCTTTGTGTAACTGTCTGTATTTTTTTTACCCCAGTGGTGATTTGGTTTTAAATATTTATATATTTTCTAAAGCTATTTTGATTGAAGTGGTGTCCAGGATTTGTTTTAATAATGATGTTAAATAACGACTATATGTTAAACTTGCTTTTCCATAATTTGTTCATTCAACAAAAGGAATTTGTGTCAAGAGTATTTACAGAAATATAACTCAACGAATTGCACCAAAAATACAGGATAAAAGTATAATTCTATAATTTGTAATCCTTCATGTGTTTATATTGCAAAGCATTCTATTAATTTTGTTAATTGTTCCCTGATGATATAACTAGTTCTACGCCATCTCCTATAATCAAAACATCTTTTTAAGCTCTTCCTTTTGGTGTGTTGATATAATTCATGTTCATATTATAGACAATAGACAATAGACAACAGGTGCAGGAGTAGGCCATTTGGCCTTTTGAGCCAGCACCGCCATTCAATGTGATCATGGCTGATCATCCACAATCAGTACCCTGTTCCTGCCTTCTCCCCATATCCCCGACTCCGCTATCTTTAAGAGCCCTATTAAGCTCTCTCTTGAAAGTATCCAGAGAACCGGCCTCCACTGCCTTCTGAGGCTGAGAATTCCACAGACTCACAACTCTCTGTGTGAAATAGTATTTCCTCATCACTGTTCTAAATGCCTTACCCTTTATTCTTGAACTGTGGCCCCTGGTTCTGGACTCCCCCAACATCGGGAACATGTTTCCTGCATCTAACGTGTCCAAACCATTAGTAATCTTATATGTTTCAATAAGATCCCCTCTCCTCCTCCTAAATTACAGAGTATACAAGCCCAGCCGCTCCATTCTCTCAGCATATGACAGTCCTGCCATCCCGGGAATTAACCTTGTGAACCTACGTTGCACTCCCTCAATAGCAAGAATGTCCTTCTCAAATTAGGGGACCAAAACTGCACACAATACTCCAGGTGTGATCTCACTAGGGCCCTGTGCAACTGCAGAAGGACCTCTATGATCTTATTGAACTCCTCTTGTTATGAAGGCCAACATGCCATTCGTTTTCTTCACAGCCTGCTGTACCTGCATGCTTACTTTCATTGACTGATGAACAAGGACCCCCAGATCCTGTTATTCTTCCCATTTTCCCAACTTGATACCATTTAGATAATCTGCCTTCCTGTTTTTGCTACCACAGTGGATAACCTCACATTTATCCACATTAAACTCCATCTGTCATGCATCTGCCCACTCACCCAACATGTCCAAGTCACCCTGCATTCTCATAGCATCCTCCTCACAGTTCTGACTGCCACCCAGCTTTGTGCCATCTGCAAATTTGTTAATTTTACTTTGAATCCCATCATCTAAATCATTGATGTATATTGTAAATAGCTGCGGTCCCAGCACCAAGCCTTGCGGTACCCCACTAGTTACTGCCTGCCATTCTAAAAGGGACTTGTTATTCCCTACTCTTTGTTTCCTGTCTGCCAACCAATTTTCTATCCATGTCAGCACTCTACCCCCAATACAATGTGCCCTAATTTTGCCCACTAATCTCCTATGTGGGACTTTATCAAATGCTTTCTGAAAGTCCAGGTATACTACATCCACTGGCTCTCCCTTGTCCATTTTCCTAGTTACATACTCAAAAAATTCCAGATGATTAATCAAGCATGATTTCCCCTTCGTAAATCCATGCAGACTTGGACCGATCCTGTTACTGCTATCCAAATGTGCCGCTATTTCATCTTTTATGCCATCATTGACTCCAGCATCTTCCCCACCACTGATGTCAGGCTAACTGGTCTATAATTCCCTGTTTTCTCTCTCCCGCCTTTCTTAAAAAGTGGGATAACATTAGCTACCCTCAGGAACCACAGGAAACCCTAGGAACTGATCCTGAATCTATAGAACATTGGAAAATGAACACCAATGCGTCCACGATTTCTAGAGCCACTTCCTTAAGTACCCTGGGAAGCAGACCATCAGACCCTGGGGATTTATCAGCCTTCAGTCCCATCAGTCTACCCAACACCATTTCCTGCCTAATGTGGATTTCCTTCAGTCACCCCAGATCCTCTGGCCACTAGTACATCAGGAAGATTGTTTGTGTCCTCCTTAGTGAAATCTAAAATTTTTCACATGCCAAGCAGATGTTCAGAGATAAAACAACATTGCTTGATTTTATTGAAGACCTTGTTTATCTGCTGTGAACAGAAGGGTTGGTGAGATTTCGATAATCATTAAATCTGGATTATGTGCCACGTTTTAGAAAGTGAGCTCCAAAAAAGAAACTTGTAAGTAAACCAGCTCAAAGTTTACCTTTATAATACTAAACTGGGATTCAAACATACATATCCGAAATTGCCTGCATTTGTGATTACCTTCCAAAGGATCAATACCGACCAGACTACTAGACTTGTGGGTGTGTAATTTGATATGTTAATCATTCTGTTATATTTTCTCCCTAACTTGGATTTCATGCCAAACACCTAACCCTAACCCTAACCCTAACCCTAACCCTAATCAGTAGTGTCTCCAAACCAGCTGATCACTGTGTTCCAATGATAGATATTGACAATGAATTCTTCATTCCAGATGTTGAATGAATGGCAAAGGTGCAATCCATTCCTCACCATGAAAGTTACGTGGTATGAAATCGAAAATAGTTGGCGGGCTGGGAGTAAAAAAAATGTGATTAAAGAAATAACAAGCTTCTAGTCGGTTATACAAACCAACTGACTCCCACAGCTACCTGGACTACTCTTCCTCCCACCCTGCTTCCTGTAAGGACTCCATCCCCTATTCCCAATTCCTCCGTCTACGCCGCATCTGCTCCCAGGATGAGGTGTTCCACACCAGGTCATCACAAATGTCCTCATTCTTCAGAGAACGGGGATTCCCCTCCACCACTATAGATGAGGCTCGCACCAGGGTCTCCTCCATACCCCGCAACACTGCCCTCTCTCCCCATTCCCCCACTCGCAACAAGGGCAGAGTCCCCCTGGTCCTCACCTTTCACCCCACCAGCCGGCAAATACAACACATAGTCCTCCGCCAGTTTCCCCACCTCCAACGTGACCCCTCCACTCGCCACATCTTCCCATCTCCCCCCTGTCTGCCTTCCGCAAAGACCGCTCCCTCCGCAACTCCCTTGTCAATTCTTCCCTCCCCTCCCGCTCTACCCCTTTCCCGGGCACTTTCCCTTGCAACCGCAAGAAATGCTACACTTGTCCCTTCACCTCCCCCCTCCACTACTTTCAGGGACCCAAGCAGTCCTTCCAGGTCTGACAGAGGTTCACCTGCACCTCCTCCAACCTCATCTACTGCATCCGCTGCTCCAGATGCCAGATGATCTATATCGGTGAGACCAAGCGGAGGCTTGGCGATCGTTTCGCCGAACACCTCCGCTTGGTCCGCATTAACCAACCCGACCTCCCGGTGGCTCAGCACTTCAACTCCCCCTCCCATTCCGTATCCGACCTCTCGGTCCTGAGCCTCCTCCACGGCCAGAGTGAGCAACACCGCAAGTTGGAGGAACAGCACCTCATATTCCGCTTGGGGAGTCTGTATCCTCTTGGCTTGAACATTGAATTTTCTCAATTCTGTTAACCCTTGCCGTCTCCTCCCCTTCCCACCTCTCCCCCAGCCCTCGGGCCCTGGCATTCCCTCTCTTTCTATCTCTCCCCCACCCTAGTCGCACTAGCTTCTCATTTTCACACTACAAACAGCTTACAATGGCTTGTTCCCTTTATCATTGATACTTTTTTGCATATCTTTCATTCATTGTTCTTTATCTCTCCACATCACCGTCTATATCTCTCGTTTCCCTGATCCCTGACCAGTCTGAAGAAGGGTCTCGACCCGAAACGTCGCCTATCTCCTTCGCTCCTTAAATGCTGCTGCACCCGCTGAGTTTCTCCAGCCTTTTGTGTACCCTCGATTCTCCAGCATCGGCAGTTCCTTCTTTAACAACAAGCTTCTAGTCCTGGTGGTTTTATATTGGTAACTGGGACATAAATGTAGGATTTGGTAGCCGGAGAAACATTTTGTTTTCTTATTATCAGTCGGTGATTAAAGCAGAGGCCATGCTGACATTTAGATATGTGGTTAAAGGAAATTGGGATGGTGGTCTGGGAAACAGGATGAGAATAAGACTACAGCTGGTTTAAAAGATAAGCACCAACTGACTGGTTTGGCAGAAAGGTTTATTTCTGTACAGAATAAGGTAGGGTGTGGGAGGGAGTGGAGGAATGTTATAAAAAAAGATTAAATAATGGAAGTAATTGGCTTGCTTTTGAAAATGTGGGAGAGATTCAAGGGCCAAATGGCCTTCTCCTGAGTGTGTTTCAATATTCGATGCTTATTCACTTCTATATTCTTTTTGAAAATACATTTTTCTTTCCTGAGCTGTATCCTTTGCTCCAAATGACACGTTTTTCACAGTGTACAAGAATGCACAATTTGTGTTTAACAACAATTCAAGTTGTTAACAAATTTAGAACAATACAGGGCCCAATTTGTACAACCTGAACCAGAGGAAATGCATCATTTTGTTTCGACAGAGTGAGCTGGAGTGTATAGAAGTGAATTTCTAAAGGCCCTGTTTCTTTGAGACTTCAAATCCCATTAGAGAAATGATTAAAATCTGCAGGAAACAGTTGCTGCTATTTGAATAATGTATTCCAATTCTTGATTTTGCAGGAATTATAATTACTATTAAGAATCTGCTTCTAACTTTTTGAATGCAAATCTTCACACGGCAGCTCCAGCGCTTATAGAATTAGGCTAGCATTTCAGAGTTCAAGAGTTCAGTTCCCACTGGCCAATTCCTGAAATTATATTTTTAAAAGTAAAATCTGATAATACCTAGACTGGAACCAAAAGAATATGCAATGAAACCTGCCAAATTATGATTTAAAAACAAACCTAATGGATTCAGTAATGTTCTACAGAGAAAGTTGCTACCTCTACACACTCTGCTACCTGTGACCCCAGAGTATGCAGTTGATTCTTAGCACTAAATTACTAGGAATGGGAAAAGTAGACTCCTCTCCATAACAGAGAACAATTTTGAAACAAACTGCAACGCCTGCCTGTCCTACAGTATATCGAAAATTGGCGATGAGAGTCGCTGGGAAAGATCAAGGGAACAGCTTTTTCAAAATGTTTTTTGTGAAGGCAACTACTGTAATTGACATTTTTCCCCACTTTCTTTTGGAATGACTTTTAACAGGATCCCTAATCTAAGGCTGCGAGGACACCCGCCTGCCGGCTCGCTGAAGGCCGTGCTGATAAGAAGAACTGATGTGAATGATAACAAAAATATATAGCAATTGCAAGGGCCAGGCGTGGGAAAGCAGGGGATCTCCTCCCGTCCCCGGCCAAACACAAACAAAAATACACACGCAGGAAAACAACAAAGCCAAGAGCCAGCTCCAGCCTGCCACCCTGAGAAAATTTAAAGCCCCATTTGTGATGGTGATCAGAAGCAGTTGACCATCGATTCCAGCCATTTTCACTCCATTAAATAAGAAAGGGCTTTCTGTTTGTTGAGTCTCTGCTGTGTTTTGACAGAAAATATGTTTGGGGAGTGCGGGTCGAGCAGGTCATGCGACTCTTGCGAAGCGAGACAAAAACAGCGGCCCCCTGCAACATCTCGTAACCAGATGCCCCATGCTGTCCCGGCCAACAGCTTTCCTTGTATTTACGATCTCCTGTCTCCATGACAAACCAAAGTGACTCGACCCCAGCCCATTGTTCAGCATGAAGTGGGCACTTTATCCAGCCGGGATCATGGGATTCTGGGCAGTAATGGATACTCGCTGCAGAGGATTAAAGACATTCATTGCAGATGTAGAAGCTGTCAAAGCTCACAGCCCTCAAAGAGGGAAAAGCAGCCGCCGCCGCCATCCAAAAGGATTCAAGATGGTCCTGGACAAAAAAAAATCCCCCAATATAATGATTATCTGTTGGTCTTTAATTTATGTCCATGTGTACAAATGTCAGCCAGGTGGTTTTAATGTTTATTTGATCTTGCCACGTAAAATGTCCATAATTGCATAAGAAGATCTCTTTCCAGCAATATAATTTCAGAAAGCACATGCAAGTAATATGACATGGTCATCATGTTCACTGCATAGAAATGCCAAAACCATTCAAGCAGAGCATTTGGTAGAGGGACGACACACAACAGGTACATGGATATAATATTTAGGGGGATATGGGCCAAACAGGCTTATACTGGTTTAGTGTAGATGGCGCATCTTGGACAGCATGGGCAAGTTGGGCCGAAAGGTCTGTTTCTGTGCCATATGAGTTTATGACTGGGATCTGGAGCAAATAAATGACCTTCTCTTAATATTGTATAACGTCAATGTGGAGTTGAACACTTTTGAACTCATTAAACAGTTATTAACCATATTAGGGAAGTCTCTTGAGTTGGAGGATGACTTGCTTGAACTCCTGTACCGTGGGTTCTGAGTAACTGATGGGCCAACATCAGAACCTTAGATTGTTTCCTGGATGGGGGAAGGAATTGCTCATGGGACAGGCAGCTGGGTGGTTTGTGAGGTGGTGAACACCTTCCAATGTTTACGCCAAGCTTCGGCAAGCTCTTGATAAATGGACTCAAGGTTCATCCGAATGCACATCTTCTGGTTTGAGCAGTTATGGCTGTAAGGAAATTATTAGGATAGGCTGCTGAAAACCACCTTTACACTTTAAAAACCTGGTGGATTTAACAGTAGTATTTTGCCTTACGATTCTGACAAAAGATGGACTTCATACTTCATACTGTTCAAGTTCAGCTATGGGACATCCTGATCCACTATCCTTCAATTATCATTTCAGTTCAGTTCAGTTGAGTTTATTGTCATGTGTACTGAGGTACAGGCAGAAGCCTTTGTTGCGTGCTATCCAGTCAGCAGAAAGACAATACATGATTACCAACAAGCTATTTACAATGTATAGATATATGATAAGCTATGGTTGGATGATTCAGTTGCCTAATAACAGCTGGGAAGAATCTTTCCCTGAATCAGGTGGTGTGTGTTTTCGCACTTCTATACCTTTTGCCTGTTGGGAGAGTGGCCAGGGGGCGACTCATCATTGATTATGCTGCTGGCCTTGCCAAAGGCAACGTGAGGTATAAATGGAGCCAATGGATGGGAGGTTGGTCTGTGATGTGTCGACAATTTGCTGCAATTTCTTGTGGTCTTGGATGGAGCTGTTCCCAAACCATGCCGTGATGCATCCTGATAAAATGCTTTCTATGGCGCATCTGTAGAATTTGGTGAGTGTGTAGGGGACATGCCGACCTTCCAAAGCCTTCTAAGGAAGTAGAGGTTTGGAAGTAAATTGAATCAACGATTCCAGAGAGTGGAAAATATGACCTGGGGATTGGACCAAAGTATCTCCTTCCATTCATGCATCAAATCTCATTTTTAGTTATTTATTCTTCAGTTCAGTGTTGAACTTCTCTCTCTCCACCTTAATCTTCCACACGGGTTTTGAGGTCTCCTTGCTTATAGCCCTGTCCCACGGTACGAGTTCATTCCAAGAGCCCTCCCGAGTTAAAAAAAAAATCGAACTCGTGGTAAGCACGGAGAATGAACATAGGAGCTCGGGGACGTCTCTTAGCGCTAACAGCAGGTACTCAGGAAGACTTGCTAACGGCAGGTAAGCACGGGAAGACCTGTGAAGATTTTTCAACATGATGAAAAATGTCCACGAGAGCCCCGAGTATCGACAAGTGGCCATTACCGTAAATCTCTGAGTTTGAATCAGGGCAAACTCGGGAGAACTCTTGGAATGAACTCGTACCATGGGACAGGGGTTTTATTGTGTCCATTTCTAGACCCATCAAGACCTTTGGCTATTTAATCATTATTCCAGTCTGCCCACAGGCAGTGATCTTCAACTGGTTGTTTGACCACAGGCCATGAAATATAAGCTCAATCCTCTCCTCACCCAAATCTATACTTGTGCACTTCCAGAGGGTCAAAATTACAATCTCTAGCTGATTCTTTTCCCATCTTACTTAACAAAAAGGAAATCCCTCACTTCCCTTGGTCAGAGATCAGCCAAAAACATTCCCATCCATTTGTTATTGAATATAATTTTATGAGTTAACACTTTTGATTTCTTATTGGACAATTGGCTATTAAAGGTCACCAATTCAGCAGGCTCACCACAGAACTCACATCATTTAATGGAATGCATTCTAAAAGTTTGGAGAATTTTCTGTCAAATTGAATGGTAATAAAATGTTCAGGTACTGTTCAATGCTGCTTCTGTGTGTTCTATATTAACACCTCCCTAAAATCCCAAATACAAATAGACTTGTGTTTCTGCCTCTGCAGCTCAGGTAAATGTAATGAGGAAATGAACCATCCTACCAACAACTAGAGAGCAGTCCTGAGCTACTATCTACCTCTTTGGAAACCCTTGGATTATCTTTAACCAGACTTTACTGGACTTTATCTTGCACTAAACATTATTCCCTTTATCTTGTGTCTGTATACTGTGAATGGCTCGATTGTAATCGTGTATTGTCTTTACGCAGCAAAAACTTTTCACTGTACACGTGACAATAAACAAAACGAATCTATATAATTAAAAGTCTCATCTTGATTTTAGAAAAATGCTACCGTGTATCGCTATGATTTTTGGTCATCTTACTTACAGTCCTCCTCTGCTGAGCAGGCCCCGAGGATTTTTCCCATCGATGAAAAATAAAAAAGTTATGAGTGTTTTAAAAAACCTTGAGATTCTCTCGCCTGTCAATCACCGCGATGAAGGTAACACCCCTTCTGAGGGGGGCGGGGAGGACTATAAAACCCCGGATGCCTCGACGTGACTCAGTTCTTTGCAAGATCAAGAAGGAGTGGCCACGACTCTCATTCTAAGCTGTGAATCAACTGAATGGAGTCTGCAATGTACTTGCAATAAATGATTTCTTAGCCCGTAATGACAATGCAATGAGTTGTTTGGCCTGCTGCCCTGCCTGTGCTTGAAACTGCAATGCTTCATTAGGTCCGACTGTGTTTGGAAGGAATAAATGCTTTATTAGGTCCGACTGTGTTTGGTTCAAATGTCCCGCTCATTTCTTGACTTCCACTTAGTGGACAGGTCGCGCTGATTGCGTAATTTCCGGTAAGTGCAGAGGTTACACTGATTGCGGAAGTGCCGCTGACTGCGGAAGCCCCAAAGTGGAGAGGCCGCGCTCAGCCGTGTGAGTATTCAAGAAAGTTTACTGCTATACAGTGGCTTGCAAAAGTTTACATACCCCTTGAACTTTTCCACATTTTGTCACATTACAACCACAAATGTAAATGTATTTTATTGGGATTTTATGTGATAGACCAACACAAAGTGGTGCATAATTGTGAAGTGGAAGGAAAATGATACATGGTTTTCAAATTTTATTACAAATAAAAAACTGAAAAGTGTGGCGTGCAAAAGTATTCAGCCTCCCTGAGTCAATACTTTGTAGAACCACCTTTCGCTGCAATTGCAGCTGCAAGTCTTTTGGGGTATGTCTCTACCAGCTTTGCACATCTAGAGACTGAAATTTTTGCCCATTCTTCTTTGCAAAATAGCTCAAGCTCAGTCAGATTGGATGGAGAGCATCTGTGAACAGCAATTTTCAAGTCTTGCCAGAGATTCTCAATTGGATTTAGGTCTGGACTTTGACTGGGCCATTCTAACACATGAATATGCTTTGATCTAAACCATTCCATTGTAGCTCTGGCTGTATGTTTAGGGTCATTGTCCTGCTGGAAGGTGAACCTCCGCCCCAGTCTCAAGTCTTTTGCAGACTCTAACAGGTTTTCTTCCAAGATTGCCCTGTATTTGGCTCCATCCATCTTCCCATCAACTCTGACCAGCTTCCCTGTCCCTGCTGAAGAAAAGCATCCCCACAGCATGATGCTGCCACCACCATGTTTCACAGTGGGGATGGTGTGTTCAGGGTGATGTGCAGTGTTAGTTTTCCGCCACACATAGCGTTTTGCATTTAGGCCAAAAACTTCAATTTTGGTCTCATCAGACCAGAGCACCTTCCTCCACATGTTTGCTGTGTCCTCCACATGGTCTGTGGCAAACTGCAAATGGGACTTCTTATGACTTTGTTTCAACAATGGCTTTCTTCTTGCCACTCTTCCATAAAGACACGATTTGTGGAGTGCACGACTAATAGTTGTCCTGTGGACAGATTCTCCCACCTGAGCTGTGGATCTCTGCAGCTCCTCCAGAGTTACCATGGGCCTCTTGGCTGCTTCTCTGATCAATGCTCTCCTTGCCCGGCCTGTCAGTTTAGGTGGACGGCCATGTCTTGGTAGGTTTGCAGTTGTGCCATACTCTTTCCATTTTCGGATGATGGATTGAACAGAGCTCCATGAGATGTTCAAAGCTTGGGATATTTTTTTATAACCTAACCCTGCTTTAAACTTCTCCACAACTTTATCCCTGATGTGTCTGGTGTGTTCCTTGGTCTTCATGATGCTGTTTGTTCACTAATGTTCTCTAACAAACCTCTGAGGCCTTCACAGAACAGCTGTATTTATACTGAGATTAGATTACACACAAGTGGACTCTATTTACTAATTAGGTGAGTTCTGAAGGCGATTGGTTGCACTGGATTTTATTTAGGGGTATCAGAGTAAAAGGGGGGCTGAATACTTTTGCACGCCACACTTTTCAGTTTTTTATTTGTAAAACAATTTGAAAACCATGTATCATTTTCCTTCCACTTCACAATTATGTGTCACTTTGTGTTGGTCTATCACATAAAATCCCAATAAAATACATTTACGTTTGTGGTTGTAACGTGACAAAATGTGGAAAAGTTCAAGGGGTATGAAAACTTTTGCAAGCCACTGTATATATGGTGTGAGTGAGTGTGTGTGTGTGTGTGTGTGTGTGTGTGTGTGTGTATGTGTGTGTGTGTGTGTGTGTGTGTGTGTGTGTGTGTGTGTGTGTGTGTGTGTATGTGTATGTGTATGTATGTGTTTGTGAGAGTGTGTGTGTGTGAATGGATGTTTCCAGGGTAACACTCCACACCCTTCATTCTGGAGCATTTATTAACCTAAAGGACGTCCACTTCAATGGACTGCGCATGTCTTTCATAGAAAGGTACTTTGCAATCTTCATTTCCTTTCATTGGTGCAAGTCTGCCAAGATTATTTTTAAAGTTTAAATCCACAACAAGCAATTCTGGGATTTAAACTCATGATCTCTGAGTTTTACAGATATACCAACTAGTCTACTTTTAAAAGAAGCAAGAAAGGTAAGAATAACAATCAATCGGTGCCTTTATCTGCCGCTGAGTGTGTTGCACTCAGCTCTGTGTTTGAACACCACGAGCCTGTTTGTGCCCCTTAATGTTGACAGACAAGCTGCCTGTACTTATCGGACACATCGCTGGTAACTCACTTCAGCAGGCCCAAAAAAATGTCATTTCTGCTACAATGTTTAAAAACAGTATTCACTTGTTCATTCGTTCATAAGTGATAGGATTAGAATTAGGCCATTTGGTCCATCAAGGCTACTTTGCCATTAAATCATGGCTGATCTATCTCTCCCTCCAAACCCCATTCTCCTGCCTTCTCACCATAACCTGACACTAGTACTAATCAATAATCTATCTATCTCTGCATTAAAAATATCCATTGACTTGGCTTCCACAGATACCACAGATTCACCACCTGCTGACTAAAGAAATTCCTTATCTCCTTTCTAAAGGAATGTCCTTTAATTCTGAGGCTTTGACCTCAGGTTCAAGACTCTGCCACTAGTGGAAATATCCTCTCCACATCCTCCCCACATCCTCTCTATCCATGCCTGTTAAATGGAAATGTCTTCTTTGACTGCTGAACTGTACAATCTACCCTGGGCTTCCACTTCAGTATTGTCACGAACAGGTGCTGCGAAGACCGACAGGTACTGCACCAAGATCCCGGGCCAAGTGCTCCATGAGAGGATGGGATGTGATTCTGGAAAAGGGCTGAAAAACATGCACAAAGTACTAATGGCAGCAGAGCAGGATTTAGTACCAGCTGTATATGTAACTCAGGAGCTTCAATGCTTTCAGCAGAGTTGTTCAGGTAGGAATCCTCATTCATAACATGCAATCTTTAGCTCCAGTGCTCAGAGTCTTTCAGTCCCTTCATTCTTCGGCATTTGCTGCCGGGCCCTTCACTCCACCTTCCTTCTGGTATTGTTAATACTCTACTCCACTGCTAATTTTTAGTTTTAGACTAGACTAAGTGGGTCCCAGCTTTACTGGGCTGGTCCCCCAATGCAAAATTCCACCTCTCCACCAATTCCAATATTGCTGGTCAGTGGGGGGGGGGGGGATCTGGAGGCAAAAGGATTGGGAATGAAGGCGTCTTTCACAATCACTGCTAATGTAGGGCTACCAAATCTAATTGTGAGCAAGTCATGTTCCAAAAGTCTGCTGTCTTCACAAACAATGTATAATTAAGGAGAAAGAATGAGAAGCATTGGGTAGGATAAACATAGCAACAGAGGGATCACTGAGCATCATTAAAGGGTGATATATTGCCATGTTGTTAAAAGAACTAAGGGAGGAAATTACCAATCATTTGCCAGTCCTCGGTGGCTAGGGACTGGAACATTGCCAACGTTGGACCATTGTTTAGATCGAAGGGACGGACTAAGTAATTACAGACCATTGGAGTTCACTCCAAGGGACAGTATAATTCCATTTACAAAGAATCAGATTAATCAATTCAGACTGCCTGGATTTATTAAAGGAAAGTCTTGATGGAATTTTCTAAGGAGGTAACAAGAAGGAATAATTAGGGCTTTAAATGATATCCCACATGGCAAGCTGGTCAAAAAAGTATAAACTCATGAGATCCAATGCAGAGAAACAAGTTTATCATAAAGTAAATCTTGTGGCAGGAAGCAAAAGGTAATGGTTGATAAAGAGCAGGGTTTAACATGGCTCCGTGATCGCAGTCTTTTTGTAGTATATATTAATTAGTAAGTCATCAATACATGCACATGATGGATGATATGAAAACTGGCTGCATAGTTGATGCAGAGAAACATTTTAATCTGAAGGAAGAAAGTTTTTCCACCAATGTCCCTCTACAATCAATTATTTGCCAGAAGCATGAGCCATAAGATTTACTCACACAAGTAATGGGGAGGATGAGTTAGTCATGCGTCACATACGAATATACATTGCTCTTCCTAGGTTTATAAGGATTAAGTAAGTGCAAGGTGGATCAAAAGGTTCCTATAATTTCATTACACCGAGATACAATTTGCCTGAGTTTGGTTTTAATGAGCTGGAATAATTTCTTAAATAAAATCTTTCTCGTGGATGAGGTTTAAAGAACTTGTTACTTTATGAGACAGTCATTTTAAAGTAATTCATCATGGGTTCAACTAGCCACTAAGTAAACTGTGGACGACAGTCTTTTGTGGTCAAGGATGACTTGCTTCCACTTGGGTTCTGTGGGGTCTAAGTTGGCTATCAGCGATAACTCTGCCACTTATGCAAATTTCTTGTTGTTGCCGATGCATGGTTTCAGGGTACTCAGTATCATTATGAAGGTATATTCTCCACATCCATGTAACTGAGAGTCAGAGGTTCCCAAACATCAGTGGGTATTTTGTAAGTTTACAAGGAAGCTATGAACACATTCTTGAGTCTTTTTCTCTGTTCTCCTGGTAATCTGCTCCCATGACAGAGATCAGAATAGAGTGCCTATTTATGGAGTTTGTTATTGGACATGTGAGTAATGTAGTCTATTCAACATTGCCATGTCAGAGCAACTAGGGTCCCTATGGACATTGACCTTGGTTGGTTTATACTTCCAGTGAATTTTCCAAACACTCCTCTTCCTCAATCAACTAAAGGCTGTATTGGCACTTTGAAGGTAGTGGTAAATTTCATCATATGCGCTGTAAACCAGGGTCGCAAGTGGGGAGTACAGTAGCGCAGGGGTAGAGCTGCCGCCTTATGGCACCAGAAACCCGGCTTTGATCCTGACTTTGGGTGCTGACTGCATAGAGTTTGTGCATTCTCCCCATGACCATGTAGGATTTCTCCGAGTGCTCCGGTTTCCTCCTACACTCCAAAGACGTACACGTTTGTAGGCTAATTGGCTACAGTAAAATAGTATATTGTCCCTAGTGTTAGTGTATGCGGTGATCACAGGTCGGGTGAGGACTCGGTGGGTCGAAGGGTCTGTTTCAATAATTCAATTACACTTTATTGTCACATGTAGGTAGGCACAGTGAAAGTACACAAAGCGTCGCCATGTGTCTGACACCCACAGTTACAAAGTACACATTAAAGTCATGTTGGTCCCTCTTCGTGCTCTGCGGAGCACCCTCCCGCCAGCTCCGCGCTGTATCTCTAAAAGTCTGAAGTGCTGGGTGTCAGTGAAAGTTGGGCCCAGACATGTGGGGAGTGGCCCGTGTTTTCCAGGTTATCATTGTAACACTTCATTGTTGGGGCATGTGGGATGTAGCAGGGGCAGGTTCGTGGAAACGTCTGGCAGCATGAGAGACTGATGTTATTAGGTTAACTGTCCATTTCATGGGGGTATGCGGGTGGGGAGAGATGGTGGCATATGATTGTCCTGCAGTTAACATTTCCATTTTAGGTCTGTCTTCCATTGTTACAGTGTTTGGAAAGATTGATTTTCACAGGTTTGGTAGAGTATGAGCACCATTTGTACTTTTACATGGGTGTAGGTGTGGTGGGGATTGGATTGCTCTGGGTTACATTTAAGAAAGCGACGAGATAGCTCATTTACACCAGCCTTGACAAATTGAATCCTCTACAAAGTGCTTCATGTGAGCTGGTAACTCAAGAAAGCTCTGATCATAATATAAAGTGAAAATAAATGGTGATGTGGATAATCTCTGGGTGTAGGCTCTTTCCCAGGAGGAAAGGAAAAAGGGAGAAACCAAAATTAATGCTACATTTTAAAAATGTTTTCAGTTGTAATCTCTGTGCCTCCCTCCCTACTCCCACCCACAGAACGCAGCCCTTGAACAGAATTAGTTTTGATGTTGATATTTTCAGAACAATTCAAAGTATTTTTACATTTTACAACTATTGATTTTTTAGCTTAAGGAAAAGCAGCAGACCAATTAGAGTGGAACTTCCTAGAAGTAATTGCATTCACCTCCCAATTCACAGATATGCTGCACTCCTCAGCTATTCACTTAAACACCTTTGCTCCATTTTCCATTCCACCATGGCACTTTCACCCCACTGCTCCTTTTCCATGATGATGCCCTTTTTCAGACCTGCATTCTTCCTTCATCCCACTTTTTTGAAGCTGTAATTCTTTCATTTCACGCAGACACTCTTCTTCCCTTTGCTTACACTGACTGCTTCCCACCTCCCTGCCAAAGCCCTTCTTAGCATTTACATTTTCCGCTCCCATTAATTTCTTCCCTCTCCTTCCATTTCCTGCTTCCCTTTACTTTCCACGGTCATCCATTCTCATCTTTCACTTCACTTTATTAACAGACTTCTTCCTCTCCTTGCTCACTTACTGCTATCTGTCTCACCCCATCCGCCAACAATATGTTTGACAAGAGCCCGGCTGCTGAACAGTGTAAACAGGAATTCTCCTGAGTGCAGAAGTTCCTGCTTACAAAATGTAGCAAGAGAATTCTTTCCACTATTGGCAGGATCTTTTCACAGTGGCGATGAAGGGGGAGGGGGGTTGATCCCATCTCTATTAAAGGCAGAAGTGAGCACTGTTAAAGAGAGAAAGGCCAGGATCTGATTAACTGCAAGACAGTTACTTGCAGAATGGTGCTGAGGGGGGGCTGTTTTTTGTTAGCGGACACGGATGCACTGTCAGCAGAAATGCTGGTAGTCACCAAATAAGAAAACCTTTTCAGTTAGAAGGATTCTAATGCCAAATCCTCCAGAGGTTTAAAAAAAACCCTTTTCTGATTATCCTAATTATCTAAGAATGTTCATTCTATATTCTGTATCCGAAACTTTAGAACAGAGAGATTGCAGAAGCCACAGTGACACCTATTTCTGGTATCAATGTCCAGGCCTTTTCCTCACATGCTCTTTTTTTCACCATATAATTAACACCTCCCGCTATAAAAGATAATCTTTGACCCTTGGATGCATTTTCTGTGATTGTTTGCCAAGAAAGGTTCCTTTAACAAAATGACTTGTTTGTTTAAGACTTAATTCGCCATCCACTATTGCAGAATACGCCCTCACTGAAATGCAAGCTGTATGAGATATAAATCATGATTGAATAAAACTTTTTTATTAAGTTATGTTAAAACAGATTTTGAACGATTACTGGTTACATGTGCAGTTAACAACAAGTTTAGGCATTCAAAGTTCATATTGCTTGCACAAGTGAGATTAAGGATAAACATTTATATATATATATATATATATATATATATATATATATATATATATATATTTATAAGCAATTTGTATAAACTCAGTTGGCACCCAAATCTGACAAACAGATTTACAGGATGCAATTGGAAACTTCAAGCTCAAGGCCAGCAGAAACAAAGTTGTTAAGCTTTGAGAAGAAAGGCTTGCTCAGTTCTTGGCAAACCTTTGTCGTGGTCTGAATTTGCTGACAGTCTTCCAGGAGCAATTCTAACTTCTAAACTCTGAATTGTCTCTAAAACTGCAACTTCCAGTTGTAACTTTTTATTCCTTACTACTGGGGCCATTTTTGTGCATTTTGTTGAGATGTTATCCAAATTTCTGCTGTGTACAACACGGAAAATAAGTAGATAGATGTTATGAATGTAATTCAGAATATTTCATTAGCATTCAAAGTAACAATGAGTTTATTTCTCTTTATCATATGACTAAAAAGAATTTTGCTGATGATTTAGGAACAACATTTTGAAAGCAGTCAAGAATAAAGAACAAGGTACACATAGTGATGTTTAAATATTACGGCGTTGACAGAACAAGTTCATGTTAATAAAACATTTATCTTGTGTATAATTCACTAAAATTGATATGATTAGCTGGCAGATTATTATTTGTTTGGATTCAAGGAAACTGGTAAAAAAATCCCTCATTCCCATCATAGTAACTTCTTCACTCTATGGAAAAGTTAAGACTTCATACATTTTCGTCTTAGCTGCTGGGCCTATCCTCATTATATTATTTCAAATGACAATAGCTAATGATATGCTATTCATATACCCTACCTAAATTAGAATGCTCACATATTTGTCATACATTACCTGTGAAATTGAGAATGCTTATAGTATATCCAAACACTATTATTCACTGCCTGAAACATTTTATGGGCATAATCGCTTCCTATACTAGCAGTTCTTCTAATCTAAACTCTTAGATAGACGGCCTGGGATTTTCTGGTGCTGCATTTACCTGCCAGTAAACTCTTCCATTGAAGTTAATTTGTGGAGAGTCACGACCTAGCAAGCACAAACAGGGCAGACCCCCAAGCCTATGTCAGTCGTACATTAGAACTTGGACTGCAGCTCAGCTGAGCCCCGCTTAGAGCTACTCACGAGGACCACCCATGAACGCTTGGACATCTCAACTACAGGGGTTTATGGGCAACATGACTTTCTTTACCTATGATAATCTCTGCATAATTCTACCAATTTATGTCATTTAGATTTACACACGAAGAATGCCCGAAGAATCCCTGAAATGTGTATGGCACGGTAATTGTAATGAAATAATTGGTTTATCGGAAATTTGATCCACTCCAAATGGTCCAATGCATAAATTGCCACAATGTCAGGGGTGTGCTCTTTTGGATGAGACAAGGCTGTTAATTCTGAGGTGATTATCAAATATCCCATGCCACAATTCCATTGAAACACACGAGACTTATTGTTCTCTATTATTCTTTACGGCCAGGTCAATATTTACCATTAAAGCAACATTGCCAAAACAGATCAAATGATTATTATTACATTTCTACTTGTGATGAGTCATTGGGCAGAATCGACTGCCGCATTTCTCACAATACAAAGATGACTGCAAGAACTCCTACAAAATGCAAATATTTATTTCTCTTCAACTTTCTTTACTCGTGTCGTGCTGAAAGCTGTCCGCCTGCTCTTCCTTCGGCGCCATGGTTAAGCTGCCAACTCAGTTCAGACGAAGGTTCTCAGACGTTAATAGTTTCCCTTTTCATGGATTCTGCCTGCCTTGCTGTGTTTTGTTTCAGATTTTCAACGTCTATAGCTTTGTTTTTGAATTACAGTTGAAACTGATGCTGCAAATCGCAAATGTCTGTGTTTTATTGACCCGCGATACCTTTTTTTTTAATCGTGCCACGACTTGGCATACGGATTCCGACAAAGACATATTTGCATTTCCTAACCATACCCGGCGTGCATAACTATAAATACGGGCAGGGTGTTGCACCTCATCATTTTTGGAGGATGTTGCACTTCATCTTTGGGCCCCATAGCATCTTGTAGCTTCTGGGCAAACCATGATTTCTAACTGCTGTTTTGATCGTCTGACTGATTTATGCATGGAGTGAAGTTCTGCATTACATTAAGTAAAATTCTACATTGCATGAAGTGAAGTGCTGCATTGCATGACGCTCTGCACTGCATGAAGTAAAATTCTGTATTGCATGGATTGAAGTTCAGTTCTGCATTGCATGAAGTAAAATTTTGCATTGCATGGAGTAGAGTTCTGCAGTGCATGGTTCCCATCGCTAACCCTTTTGTATAAATGAAACTGGAGAAGAGAAGGCGGGTTGCGTTGCCTTTCTGTCTGCCTCTCTCTCTCTCTCAGGAGTGCGGATGTCGCTATACAAAACGAGTGGTGTGAGTGAGTTGGGCTGGTGCAAAGCGCACAATGAGTGGAGGCAGGGTGGGGAGGGGCGGCGCTGCTGCTGGAGTTGGCTGGCGTGCCTCGGAGCGGGCTAATGTTACCGTTCACACGGTCGGCCGCAGACCGACAGTCGCCCAGGCCAATTGCTACTTTGACGCGAGCGCCGCCCGCCCGCCGCCGCAACTTTCCCACGACCCGCGCGCGTGTGACGGCGGAGCGCGCGGCCCGGGGCGGCGTTCTGGACCAATGGCAGCAGCGGCTCTTGGGGAAGCGCTCCCCCCAGTGCAGGGTCCAGCTGTCAATCACCGGCCCCCGGAGCGCGAGCCCCGGGCAAAGGGGCGGCGCGAGCTGTCAATCGCCGCCGGCGCTGGCGGGCGGGCGGGCGGGGGCTGGCAGGTCAGCGGAGGAGTTGCTAAGTGCAATACCGTGGGAATGGCTAGCAGTCTGCTGCAGGCAGCCGAGCGGACAATATCTGCTGCAAGCTCCATTCATGTTACAGGGCACACGGGAACAATTGCACCAAACATGAAGCGAACTCACGATTACAGCTCGTCGGACAGTGAACTGGACGAAACGATCGAAGTGGAGAAAGAAAGTGCCGATGAAAATGGGTAATGCTTCATGTTAGTGCAATCTTAATAGGGATGATAGAGTTTAAGCTGAAATCTGGAGGTTGAAAAGATTTTATCTGGGGTATTTTAATTGTGGAAATGTATTTTAACTGGAGTATTTTAATTGTGGATATGCTGGAGTATTTTAATTGTGGATATATATTTTAACTGGAGTATTTAAATTGTGGATATGTATTTTAACTGGAGTATTTTAAATTGTGGAAATGTACTTTAACTGGAGTATTAACGCCAGGCGTTAAAACGATTATAAAATCTTTGCTCCGCAAAATTAATATTTCATTTCTGTATGTTGCGTCTCAGAATTTATTGGTTTGTTTATTCTTTAAACGGACCCCGGGCTGCAAGTTTGCGATTGAAGGAAACTTTACTTTTGCAGAAGTTTTGCACCTGTGTTAAAATGCTGATTCCGATTTACTGGATTGAATTTCAGGAACTCCAGCACGGCCACCGGCTCCATGTCCCCCAGCACCACTTCCCAAGTCCTGGCCAGGAAAAGGAGGCGCGGGGTAAGTTTCACACAAGAAACACCATCGCTTTCGCTGCGTGAAGTCCGCGCACAAAAAAAAAGCTCACACGTGTCCTGCCTGAATAATTCCAATGAAAAAAGCCCTCTGTTTTATCTAGATCATAGAAAAACGTCGCCGGGATCGTATTAATAACAGCCTGTCTGAACTACGAAGACTGGTGCCGAGCGCTTATGAGAAACAAGTATGTGAAATATTTTTAATTGTTAATTATATGACGGCCTAGAACAAAATCAACTAAGGTGCTTAAGAAAAAAAGTTATTTAAGTATTTCTTAGATTGATATAAAGCTGATTCACAATAAAAAAGCACCGGTGTAATAACTACACCGTGGAGCGTGTACGTGTATTTGGGCAGTCAATTTCAACCGTTTAATTGTAGTCGCCTCTGTTGGCAGGGATCCGCCAAACTCGAGAAAGCAGAAATTTTGCAAATGACTGTTGATCACTTGAAGATGCTGCATGCGGCCGGTGGCAAAGGTAACAGTTTTAAAAATGTACATGTCTTGTATACACTGACTACTTGAAGAATGCTGGACCCCTAGCTGAAATATGAGCTCTCGATTGAAATTGAAGTAAATAGTTCCTAACTTGTTCGTGTAGGGCTGTGAAGAACTTTAGAGAATAACTTCCTAACTCACAACTCAAAGCTTCACCAGTTTGATTCTCCCACTTCAGTTTAACTGTTATAAATTGAGCGAACGTTTACATATTTTATACAATTCCGGGAACTCACATTAAATTAAAAAAAAAACTAGTGCTTTTAAGTTGAGTTTGTTTTCATTTGAACTTTATTAATGTAGACTAGCTGAAACTCAGTCTTGGATGGAACATAAAGATGTTCTAAAATCTTCCATTTTATTGAAGCTGCTCTAATTTATTCCTTCTTGGCTCATTACCTATTTTGTCTGATTTTGCAGCTATTACCATGTAAATGTAAATTATTGTTATTTTAGAATTGTGCAAATGGGATTTCTCTTGTAAGAAAGGCCCTTTGTGAGGAAAGCTTCAGAAGTCTCCAACAGTGGCTACATGTTTACTGTTGTATTTCCAAAGTAAAATATGTTTTATTTGATTTTCTAGGCTATTTTGACGCTCATGCTCTGGCCATGGACTACCGCAGCCTAGGATTTCGCGAATGTCTGGCTGAAGTGGCTCGGTACTTGAGTATTATCGAAGGCCTGGAGAACTCCGATCCACTCCGTGTGCGCCTGGTCTCTCACCTCAACAACTACGCATCTCAGAGGGAAGCTGCAAGCACTGCCCCCCCAAGCATTGGACATCTTTCCTGGGGCAATGGCTTCAGTCACCACCCACATCACCATCTGCATCCGCTCCTGATGCCACAGGTTGTCCATAACAATAGCAATGCGGCTTCAACAGAGCCTCGCCATCAAACCAGGATCGGCGCTTCCTCACACACTGACACGTCTCCACATAGGATGGCTCCTAATTGCAGTGTCGGTCCAGTCATACCAGTGGTTACCTCCTCCACCAAACTGTCCCCCCCTTTGTTCTCAATGTCATCCTTATCTGCATTTCCTCTGTCTTTCAGCACTTTCCCCTTGATTTCTCCCAGTACATTCAGTTCATCAGCTCAGGCTCCAACGAACCACATTGGCAAGCCCTACAGACCCTGGGGGACCGAGATCGGCGCTTTCTAAAGACTGTTCTGAAGGATTTTACTACCTTAAACTGACAGAAGTAGTGACTGTAGCTTAAACTCAGCTGAGCTGAGCTGTTGTCAACTTTACTGCCCTGGAATGTTCAGGACATTCTTTGAATTTACTGCTGGCAAATAGTGTATAACTTCACAGTCTGAAGTTCTGTGAACCCAGCTATCTAGATTGCCTCTTAGCTCAGTGTTATAAATAATATTCAAAATATTTTCACATGAGCATTTTAATCTGTTCATTGTTGAAGTGTTCAGTTGCAAGGTTCGAGAAGTTCATATTACTGTTGAGATTAGTCTAAACAAACTCAGCTACTTTCTGTCAAGTCTTGAGAGATCGTTTCAGACATCTTTATTATCAGCTTCCTTGAAGCTTTGAGTATAAAGTTATTCAATTTTTAAAGAAGTCTAATATAAAAAATTGGATTAAATGTGTTTGTCTTGTCACTTAAATCCTATTGTTTATTCCCAAAAAAGAATAGCTAGTAAAGTCTTAGAAAGGATACATCTTTTAAATCAAGTTGTTTAGCAATATTAATAAGAAATTTGGATTGCAAAGGCTTTTGTGTGTATTTGCATGTGACTGCGTGGGTATGTTTGTGTGTATGAGTGTGAGGTTCCTGTGGGCATGCGTGGACAATGTGTGCATTATTGTGTGTGCGCGCACATGCATGCAGGCATTATTTTGTTCATGTGTGTTTGCACATGTGATAGATTATTTGTATGGGTGTATGCATGGGTGAGTTCACATGAGGATTTGTTTGTGTTGCCGAGTGTGTTTGCATGCATGAGATGAGGTTAGGTTATGCGTTTTGCTTATGAGGTTGGTTTAAACGTTGCCTGAAAAAATTAACTTACTACCCTTCAAATATTTCAAACAGCAATCTCTATAATCAACAGTGACATTCTACATCTATTTATTATGTACTGCATCTGTACATGAGAAACTATAAGGTCAACATTACATGCCTTAAACACAATAAAATCTAAAACAAGAAGGTTAATTTGATAAGGCCGATATGCTGGTATCTTTAGTTACTAAATAAAGTGCTTAAGTAATGTAGATTTGAATCTTTACAGTGATATGTTATATTTTATGTTGCTTAATGGAGCGAGGACAAATCAGATTTCCAGCTTTGTTTCTGTGAGCACTTTCCAGTGCTGAAGCCATTAATTTTTGGACGGTAAAGCAAGGTGTCGTGTTCGGTTACAGTGTTCTGGTGTGTGTTGACAATACTAAACAGAAGAAATAATAAACTACAAGTGCAATTGAAGATAATTTCTTGTTTGTGTGTCTTCTTTACTAAGACTCATTAAAGTTTGCGACCCCTGATTGTTAGTATGAATGTATTTAATCCGGTATATATAACCGGGGATTTCCAGGTTTCATTGCATTATTGGAAACTTCCATGACTCAAGCAATGAAAACCACATTGACCACTTCCAAGGTACACAAAAAGCTGGAGAAACTCAGCGGGTGCAGCAGCATCTAAGGAGCGAAGGAGATAGGCGACGTTTCGGGTCGAGACCCTTCTTCAGACTGGTCAGGGATCAGGGAAATGAATTTGGATTTGACCACTTCCAAATCAGTTTATTTATCACTATATTTTAACTCTGCAGTAGGACCAGTTTGAAATTGCATTTACTTATTTCCGTAAGCCAGCCAAATGATAGATGGATATAGGTGAGGGAGGGTTTGATTATCCCCTAGTCTGTATCTCATCTGTTTCCACCTATCACTTGCTACTTTGTCCCACTCCCACCTCTTTTCCAGCTTTCTCCCCCCCACCCGCCACAATCAATCTGAAGAAGGGTCCCAACCTGAAATGTCACCTATTTATTTTCTCCGGAGATGCTGCCTGTCCAGCTAAATAACTCCAACACTTTGTGTTCATAGCAAGGCTTTGTTCCTGTGTTTGACTGATTAATATTTTCAATGAAGTGATTTAGTGTGTTGATGAAGGTAACGTGGCTCAAAGAGTGTACCTGGACTTTAGTAAGGCGTTTGACAAGGGCCTATGTGGGGGACTGGTCAAAAGTGAAGCAACCATGAGACCCAGAGCAATTTGACAACATGGATCCAAAATTGGCTAATGATGGGAAGAAGATGTAATGTTTGAGAGTTTTGTTTCTGCTTTGGAAGCTGGAAGTGGTGAACTGCAGGAATATTCCAATACCCTTGTTTTCTGTGTACGCCTTGATCTGGTTATCAACGTAGGAGACATGATGAGAAAGTTTACAGGTAACATGAACGTTGATGAAGGCATTGATAATGGAAGAGTGTAGTCTTTGGCTACACAACTATGTTGATGTCTTTGAGTATGACAAGTTGAATTTAATCCTACAAATTGTGAGATGATTGTTCCCGTTCCCGATGTTCCATTTGTTGGGGAGGTCCAGAACAAGGGGTCACAGTCTAAGGATAAGGGAGAATTCCTTTAGGACCGAGATGAGGAAAACATTTTTCACACAGAGAGTGGTGAGTCTCTGGAATTCTCTGCCACAGAAGGTAGTTGAGGCCAGTTCATTGGCTATATTTAAGAGGGAGTTAGATGTGGCCCTTGTGGCTAAAGGGATCAGGAGGTATGGAGAGAAGGCAGGTACAGGATACTGAGTTGGATGATCAGCCATGATCATATTGAATGTCGGTGCAGGCTCGAAGGGCCGAATGGCCTACTCCTGCACCTATTTTCTATGTTTCTATGATGTGTTTTGTGAGTGGGATATATACATTGATTAATGGAATTTTTAGAAGTACTGAATGGCCAAAGGGACCCTGGGGTACATGTCCAAGAATGCATGATGACAGCAGCGCAAGTTGATAAGGTAATTAAGAAGATACATTGGATGCTCGTCTCTATTTGCTGGTTGTTAGAATATTAGAGCATAGGAGTTATGGTACAGCAATAGAAAACTCGGAGAATTGGGTGCGCATTGGTGCTAGGAAAGAGGGGAACTGGTGGCAAAGAAGATCAAAACAAAACAAAATTGAGGTGTGATGAACATGCTGAGAACATTCTTGTCCAAACTTGCTGGGAATAGTCAGCATCTGAGAGAAAAACAGAGCTACTGCACCCTAGTCAAGGATTGTTTGTTATTAATGAGCTTGATAGTTTAGATAGTTTGGAGATAGTTTAAAGATACAACATGGAAACAGCCTTTAGCCCATTAAGTTTGTACCGACCACCGATCACACGTTCACATTAAGTACTGTGTTATTCCTACTTTCTCATCCACACTAGAGGAAACCGACAGAGGCCAATTAACCTACAAACCTACATGTCTTCGGGACATGGGAAGAAACCAAAGGACCTGTCACAGGGGAAATGTGCAAAGTTCACACAGACAGCGTCCAAGGTCAGGATGGAACCTGGGTCTCTGACGATGTGAGGCAGCAGCTCTACCAACTGGGCCACTGCACTAACCATTGATCAGAACTATTCAATGTTGTTCATATGAAGAGTTGTGGGGAAAATTGCCGGGGAATGGGACTTGGAGATTGAACTGATATAATTGCTAGCCAGGTATCATGGAAGAATGCTTTTATTGGAATTTTTTTAACTTGTGCCTGTATTATGAAGCTGTTCGAGTTCAAACCCCGTTTCCTTCTTTTCTGACCGTATTAATTTGGCTGGTTGCCTCTAGTTTTTCTGCACCTGCAACACACGTTTATGTGTTCTCTTCACAGCTGCTAACTCACTGACCCCCTAAGTGTTTGGAATATTTTCCCTGATTTCATTCATTCATTCAACTCAATATGTGCATTCACTTCGCCCTCTGCTGGCTAAACTCATTATTTTTGCCTCAGCTCACCAAAATTAGTAATTAGTGTCAGTGTGAGATGTGTTAACTCTGGAATGGATATATCAAAGCTTTACAAAGAATATGTGGAACAGAAACTGTCCCCATTCAGCAATGAAGCCACTAAACTGCATGGATTACTGTTGCATGTGTTGGGTAGTATTAAGGATACGAGGGAGTGGCGTTGAGTGGGATTTTACGGTTTCACTTTTTATATATTTAGCAAACGGGGGGGTATTTAGTTGTATTGTGCAGAGCAGTGCGTGAAACTGGTGGTACACTGGTGAGAGTAGAAATAGAGATGAAAATATCATCACAGACCTTGACCCCTTGCAGGAAGCTATCTTTGCATTTGGAGCCAGATCCTTTGGCTCCCTTGCTTTGTAGCATCTTCCCATTGCTGCTCCCTTGTGGGAAGGCAATATTTCTCCTCCTCTTGACCTAGAGCCAAGCTCCAGACACGGTCAGCCATATCCTGCCACAGTGTTCCTCCAGTGGTGGAACACCCTTGCTGTTCCAGGTAGCCCGTTGGATGATCGCTGCCTATTTCCACTGGTGTCCTCTGCTTCAGATCTTGAGCAGCATGAACCAGCAGCAACAGTGTTGGCTGGATACCACAGGCTTGGAAATGAAGCAGGAATGTTCGGTGCAACCTCCGCAATCTCAAGCCGGGAAGAGCAGGGGTATAAAGTGGGAACAAGCTGTGCATTTGTGAATCTCTTTTATAGGCCTAACAACATCCTTCTTGAACTTGCCCCAGCTTGAATCTGTCAGGGTTGAAAATAATAGGCTGGAAGTTGCTGACATACACATAAATTCTGCATGGGACTGCATGAATGCAGGAGTCCCTAACTTGCCAACAGAGCTCCTATGGTAGTTTCCCTAATGTTCTTTGTTGCTAAATCTTGCCCGGAGTTTAACAGGAAAGCACAACGCATGTAGAATTTGGCAGCTGGAGTTCTTCCGATAGAGACTATGCCAGATAAGAAGCTAAAAGTCTGTTCACGTGCAAGGTAATTTTACAGCAACAAGGGAAAAAAAGAGAATGTCAGTAATGTTTCTTTAATTATTTTTAAATCAAATCAACTGCAGATGCTGGAAATTTGTAAATGTTGGAAATACGCGGTAGATCAACCATCGTCTGGGTGGGTGGGGGGAGAAACATAGGTACTGATTCAAGTTGAAGACTCTGTTTTTCTTTTCACAGATGCTACCTGTGTTTTCAGCATTTAATTTTCAGCCATTATCTTTTTCTGTTTCGTATACATTTTAAAATTATTTAAAAGGCATTTTAAGATATAAGAATATTTAAAATCGAATAATTACCAATTTGAGAGTTTATTTGGCTTTAATTGATATTGATAAGACTTGACACTTTCAACTTTTGGCAAATTGGCAGGTGTCAAAGACTTTTACAGTCATTTTGTGGGTGGGTCTCCCTCCTTGTGACCAGATTACACCTGTGCCTTGGTACACGTGACAATAAACTAAACTAAACTAAGGAAAGCCCTGTGGTCACAGAAACATAATCTGTCAAGGTGTGGATGCTGTCGACCAGCGAGTAACCCTTAAGGAAATAGAGATAAAAAATGCAGGCACATTCTTTGACTCAGCAGTGAGTGTGGACAGTGAGCCCCACTCAGAAAGATACATCTTATAGAGACAAAAAGCTGGAGTAACTCAGTGGGACAGGCAGCATCTCTGGAGAGAAGGAATAGGTGACGTTTTGCGTGGAGACCCTTCTTCGGACTAGTCAGGGGAAAGGGAAACGAGAGAGATAGCCGATGAAGTGGGGAGATAAATGGACAATGAATGAAAGATATGCAAAAAAGTAACAATGATAAAGAAAACAGGCCATTGTTTGCTGTTTGTTGGGTGAAAACAAGAAGCTGGTGCAACTTGGGTGGGGGAGGGATGGAGAGAGAGGGAATGCCGGGGTTACTTGAAGTGAGAGAAATCAATATGAATACCACTGGGTTGTAAGCTGCCCAAGCAAAATATGAGATGCTGTTCCTCCAATTTGCATTTATCCTCACTCAATGGAGGATACCTAGGACAGAAAGGTCAGTGTGGAATGGGAAGGAGAATTAAAGTGTATTGCAACCGGGAGATCAGAGATAAGATACATCTTATATATTTGTACCACTTTCTCTCTGGCAGAGTGTTGTGGAAGAAAGACCTTTGCACACCGTCACTATTAACAATGCATTTGTCACAGCGATTAATCTGTTGCAGAGCAAGCTAAGCGAAAAGAAGCAAAAAAACGCAGATGCTGGAAATTGGAAACAAAATCAGCCAATTCTGGAACTACTCAGCACGGCAAACAGCATCAAAAGGGAGTGAAACTGAGATGGCGCTTCAGATCAAGGGCTCTGGCAGTGGAGGGACTCCATTTTTGAGATTGGATTGGTGCCAATCCAATGGAGAGGGACAGGAAACATCACATGTTGCTGTCCTTTCTCACATTTCCAGTTCCGATGAATGGCCCGTGATCTGAAACCTCAACACCGTTTCTCTCCGCGCTTGATGCTGCCTGACCCGCTGAGCGCCTGCAGCATTTTGTGATGATATTAGTGTAGGTTAAAACCATATTTAAACTACCCTAAGCTATGTTACAAAACTAACTGTAGTGCCACAGAAAGCAATGCATGCATCATTAGGAACCGTTCATTGCAGTGAAGGAAGGGAAGCAGTGGAGGGGATGGATTGTAGGACCAAGCCCATTGTTTCCTTTTCCATTTGCCCATAATAGGCCAGAACGAGGTAACGCCATGCACTGCTCCAGGGGTGAGGTTGGAGAATATAGACTACATTGTGCAGCCACTAACTGGTGACCTTCCCAGAACTTGATCCTTCAATCTATACACTAGGGCATTCCTGTCCCCTAGTGTATAGGGGGCATCTGGGACCTTTGATCCTAACCTTCAGATAGATTAGTTGATTGTCACATGTACTGTGGTACAGTGAAAAACGTTTTTTGTTGCATGCTATCCAGTCAGCGGAAAGATTATACGTGATTACCAATCAAGCCGCCCGCAGTGCACAGACACAGGATAAAGGCAATAACGTTTAGTGCAAGATAAAGTTAAAAAAAGCCCGATTAAAGATAGTCTGAGGGTCTCCAATGAGGTAGATGGTAGCTCAGGACCACTCTCTAGTTGGTGATCGGATGGTTCAGTTGCCTGATAACAGCTGGGAAGAAACTTCCCCTGAATTTGGAGATATGCATTTACACACTTCTGTCCCTCTTGCCTGATGGGGGAGAGGGTAGACGAGGGAGTGAGGGTGAGGTTAAGGGTGAGACTCGTTTTTGACTATGCTGCTGGCCTTGCCGAGACAAAACTGAACACAGGACTCCAGATGTTGTCTCACCAAGGCCCTCTATAATTGTGACAAGACATCCTTGTTCCTATTCTCAAAACTACTTGTAATGAAGATCAGTTTCCTTCTTAATTGCTTCCTATACCTGATGTTTGCTTTCTGTGACACAAGGATAACAGATCTCTTTGTATATCAACATTTCCCAATCTGTCACCATTCGAATAATACCCTGCCTTTCTCCTATCAAATAGCAAGACCGCCAAACCAGAAGATCAGAGTTTTAGAGATAGATAATCTCTAAAACTCTGATCTTCTGGTTTGGCGGTTTTTCCCTTTGCACAAAAACAGTTCATGATAGTGCTGCAATATTTTGCCAGTTCACTCACTATTCTCCTGCGCTGCGATTGCACCAAGTTTCGTTCCAATTGGTTGAATGTTGTTAAAGTTAGTGAGGTATAAAAATCTTAAAAACCGCGCGTGCACAGATCAATATCTTCTCCTGCCAGTCGGCGCCATGTGGATTGGTCTCTTCCCCTGTCACTCCCCGGGATGGCCCGCCCCTTCCTGCACCATCGCGCCTTTACTGGAGTGAGGGTGGCTTGTGGAAGTTTCCAACTGGACTTTCGGAGGGACCCAGCCCAGCCCCAAGCAGCCCAGCCCCAAGCAGCAGCCCAGCGTGGGAGACCCAGCCCAGGCTGGAGTCGGAGATGTCGCCGAAGTCACCAACCGGAAAGCGGAGACTCTGATCTCAGCAGAGGAGAACGACCAGCGCCCGCTGTGAGTCCCCATCGCACCGCCAATTCCAGCCATTACCCCTCTGGTCCCCCTCGCTGGCTGCTCCCCCCCTCCGCGATACCCCCCTCTCCCCCATGGGTCTTCCCCGTCTTTTCTCCGAGCTCACTCCCCCCTCCCCCACAACCCACCTCCCCCAAAAACCCCCCACCCCACAACAACCTCCTCGCATCCCCCACATCCCCACAACTCCCCCGTCCCCACAACCCCCACATCCGCCCGCCTCCACACCCCTCACCCCCACACCCCCCCCCGCCCCCACAAATCCCCCCCGCCCCCACAAACCCCCCCCCCCCGCCCCCACACACACCTCGCCCCACTCACAGACCCCTCCCTCCCATAACCCCTCCACCCACCACACACACCCTCCCCACACACCCCCCCCCCACACGCAGATTGGTCTCCTCTCCTATCAGTCACCGCTGCGCAGATTGGTCTCCTCTCCTGTCAGTCACCCCCACGGCTGGGACGGCGACGTCCCTTCCTGCGCCATCGCTGCACTGATTGGCCGCGTCTGCTGTCAGTCACCGGCGATGCCCGCCTCGCCCGGCCAGCCGGTTCCAGGGACGGGAGAAGCTACGCAACGATTCGGGGCTTGGGCGCTGAGGCAGGCGGTGGCGGTGGCGGGAGGTTACGCAACGATCCGATGCCTGGGCTCTGAGGCTGGCGACAGCGGTGGGCGGCTGGCTCCGACGATGCGGAGAGGCCACAAGACAAGCCGAGGCCCGGGCACTGAGTGGAAAATGGGGGAGTTGAGGAGAGAGTTTTGGGGAGGAGGGGAGAATAGAGTGAGCGGAGGGGAGAGGTAGGGAGTGGGGGATAGAGAGACAGGAGGGCAGTGGAGGAGGTCAGGGGGGATAGTGGGGGGGGAATAGGGGGAGGTGAGGAGTGGGGGACGTGGGGGATAGAGGGATAGGAGGGGGAGAGTGAGGGGAGAGGAGTTATGGAGGGAGGGAGTGACTTAGGGTAGGGGAAAGAAGAGGGAGGGAGGGAGGGAAGGAGGTGAGGGGAAAGAAGAGGAAGGATGAAGAGGAGGGGGAGGGGGATAAGGGGAAATGAGCTGCACCTGTGCAGTAGGGGGCTATGGGTGAGTGGTGGAATATTGCATTGGGGAACTGGTGAGTGGTGGAATATTGCATTGGGGGAGCAGACCCAATGGGTCTACACTTAGTCTAGTACCATATAACCATATAACCATATAACCATATAACAATTACAGCACGGAAACAGGCCCTCTCGGCCCTTCCAGTCCGTGCCGACCATTTGTTTTCCCCTAGTCCCATCTACCTGCACTCAGACCATACCCCTCCATTCCCTTCACGTCCATATACCTATCCACTTTACTCTTAAATGTTAAAATTGATCCTGCCTCCACCACTTCTGCTGGAAGCTGATTCCACACAGCCACCACCCTCTGAGTAAAGAAGTTCCCCCTCACGTTACCCTGAAACCTCTGTCCCTTAATTCTCATGTCATGCCCGCTTGTTTGAATCTTCCCTACCCTCAATGGGAAAAACGTATCCACGTCAACTCTGTCTATCCCTTTCATCATTTTAAAGACCTCAATCAAGTCCCCCCTTAACCTTCTGCGCTCCAAAGAATAAAGACCTAACTTGTTCAACCTTTCTCTGTAACATAGTTGCTGGAACCCTGGCAACATTCTAGTAAATCTCCTCTGTACTCTCTCTATTTTGTTGACATCCTTCCTATAACTAGGCGACCAAAATTGTACACCATACTCCAGAATTGGTCTTACCAATGCCTTGTACAATTTTAACATTACTTCCCTACTCCTATATTCAATGCTCTGATTTATAAAGGCCAGCACACCAAAGGCTTTCTTTACCACCCTATCTACATGCGATTCCACCTTCAGGGAACTATGCACAGTTATTCCTAGATCCCTCTGTTCCACAGCATTCCTCAATTCCCTACCATTTACCATGTACGTCCTATTTTTGATTTGTCCTGCCAAGATGTAGCACTTCACACTTATCAGCATTAAACTCCATCTGCCATCTTTCAGCCCACTTTTCCAAATGGCCCAAATCTCTCTGTAGACTTTGAAAATCTACTTCATTATCCACAACACCACCTATCTTAGTATCATCTGCATACTTACTTATCCAATTTTCCACCCCATCATCCAGATCATTGATGTACATGACAAACAACAGTGGACCCAACACAGATCCCTGAGGCACCCCACTGGTCACCGGCTTCCAACCTGACAAACAGCCATCCACCATTACTCTCTGACATCTCCCATTCAGCCACTGTTGAATCCATCTTGCTACTCCGCCATTAACACCCAAAGATTGAACCTTCTTAACCAACCTTCCATGGGGAACCTTGTCAAAGGCCTTACTGAAATCCATATAGACAACATCCACTGCTTTACCCTTATCAATTTCCCTAGTTACCGCTTCAAAAAATTCAAGAAGGTTTGTCAAACATGACCTTCCAGGCACAAATCCATGTTGACTGTTCCTGATCAGACACTGTTTATCCAGATGCTTATATATATTATCTCTAAGTATCCTTTCCATTAATTTGCCCACCACTGACGTCAAACTAATAGGTCTATAATTGCTAGGTTTATTCTTTGAACCCTTTTTAAAGTACCTTATATTTATAGTACCTTATAAATATTTGGTTTGCTCATCCAAATCATTGATGCCCACCATGAATAGTTGCAACCCATCACTGCCTGTCACCCCAAGACAGTCCCTTTATGCTCCGCTCTCTGCTTCCCAAAAATCGACCAAGTTTCAATCCCTTCCATTTCTTTCAACAGTCAGTTCAGCCCTTAAGAGAGTGACTCCGTGCTCTCCTATCAAGGAGGCAGAGCGTACGGCAGGAGTTTCTGGACACTCAGCTCATTAACCTTCGCCTGTTAGTGAGTAGAAACCAGTCTTTTATTTATTTTTTTTTTTAACCAAAAATAATCTTAATCAACTATTTACAAAAATGATATGTACAGTACAAAAATACAAACTAACCCACCGCTATCATACAAAATAAAGCAAATATTCTTAAATATTAAATATTGAATTACTATTTTCCCCATCCTTATTGAGGAAACATTCACCCCGCAGTGCCCAACTGTTCTGGAAATCCCCCAGGGTGCCCGTGCACAGTGTGTCAGAAACCAGACTTGGTGCAGTTGTTTTCCTGCTGAGTTGATATTTCACGCTGGGAACACGGCAGCACAGATATGCCCTACCTTTATTGAAATATTAGTACTGCCGTAGAGAACAAAAATGTTTACGCTGCAAAAAGGTGTAATGCAATTTTCAGTGTGTTAATTAAAAGAACATGATTTCAACATTACCTTGAGACTATCTTCCACTGCGAGGAATTCTTTACACTCTTTCTACAATTGGGTATGGGAAGGATGTAATTAAATTGGAAAAAATTCAGAGAAGATTTATGAAGATATTGCTAGGATTCAAAGACCTGAACTACAGGGCGGGACTGGACAGGCTCGGACTTTATTCCTGGCGCGCAGGAGGCTGTGGGGGTGGTCTTTTAGGGATGTATAAAATAATGTAGGGGCTAGATAGGATGAAGGCAGGGAAATCAAGAACCAGAGGATGTAGATTTAAGGTGAGAGGGGCAGGATTTAATAGGAACCTAAGGGGCAAGTTTTTCACTCAGATGATGGTGGGTATATGGAACGAGCTGCCAGAAGAGGTAGAAGAGGCAGGTATTATGACCACCAGGCGCGTATGACCACCAAGGGCGCCGGGGAGATGGCAGCCCTGCCGGCAGTCTGTTCGTTTTTTCATCTTTTTGTTATTTTTAGCGTTTGTTAAAAGTTTGTTTTAATGTACTTCCGTTTGTTTTATGAGGGGGAAGGGGTGAGGGGATCGGGGGAAACTTTTTTTTCAAGTTCCTACCTTCCCGGAGATGTGATCAATTTTTGGATCTGCGGCCTACCATCGCTGGAGCTGGAGGCCTCCTCGGACTGTCGTGAGCCCCGCCGCGGGGCGCGGACTTAACATCGGAGCGGATCACTTGCCTGGGATCGCTTCCAGCCTGGCCTGCTGACATACCATCAAGGGCTCGCAGTCTCGGGAGAGGCAGGTCGGGAGCTCAAATGCCGCGGAAGGCTTGACCCGCCCCGACGTGAGGTTCGATCGCCCGGCGTGGGAGAGCTGACAATCCCCCGATGCAGGAGCTGAACTCCTCGATGCGGAGGGCCCAAACGCCACCGGCTACGGGACTCAAGACCATCCCGTCAACGGAGGGCTCGAGGCCCCCAACCGAGGAAGAAAAAATGGAAGGACTTGAACTTTATTTCACCTTCCATCACAGTGAGGAATGTGTAGGAGTCACTGGTGAATGATCAAGTCAAAATGTGTTTTTGAGTCTGTTGCTTTTTATTGTATGACTGACCTACCCAGTGAAATTCCTCGTATGTTGCAAAACATACTTGGCAAATAAAATCTGATTCTGATTCTATCATAACAACATTTAAAAGTAACTAGGACAGGAACTTGAATAGGAATGGTTTTGAGGGATATGGACCCAACTGGAAAATGTGTGGATGTAAGATGGGGCATTTTGGACTAGCTGAGTTGAGTGCAGATTTCCATGCTTTATGAAAGTAAGCATGCAGGTACAGCAGGCAGTGAAAAAGCGAATGGCATGTTGGCCTTTATAACAAGAGGAATTGAATATAGGAGCAAAGAGGTCCTTCTGCAGTTGTACAGAGCTCTAGTGAGACCTCACCTGGAGTATTGTGTGCAGTTTTGGTCTCCTAATTTGAGAAAGGACATTCTTGCTATTGAGAGAGTGCAGCGTAGGTTTACAAGGTTAATTCCTGGGATGGCGGGATTGTCATATGCTGAGAGAATGGAGCAGCTGGGCTTGTACACTCTGGAGTTTAGAAGGATGAGAGGGGATCTCATTGAAACATATAAGATTGTTAAGGGCTTGGACACGCTAGAGACAGGAAACATGTTCCCGATGTTGGGGGAGTCCAGAACCAGGGGCCACAGTTTAAGAATCAGGACTAAGCCATTTAGAACGGAGACAAAGAAAAACCTTTTCTCACAGAGAGTGGTGAGTGTGGAATTCTCTGCCTCAGAGGGCGGTGGAGGCAGGCTCTCTGGATGCTTTCAAGAGAGAGCTAGATAGGGTTCTTAAGAATAGCGGAGTCAGGGGATATGGGGAGAAGGCAGGAATGGGGTACCGATTGGGGATAATCAGCCATGATCACATTGAATGGCGGTGCTGGCTTGAAGGGCCGAATGGCCGTCTCCTGCACCTATTGTCTATTGTCTATTGTCTATTGACTCTATCACTCTATGACTACTCAACACTCCCTCAGTCCTGCGCTGAAGTACTTGATGTGATCATAGTCTTGAACCTGGATTCTTCTGGGAAGGCAAGCAGCTGAGTCCGAGCATAGTTGTTGCAGGTCACTTTTGAGGCACAGAAGCACTGAGTAGGGTATCAGCAAGTTCCTGTACCCAACAGAAGAGCAGCAAAAGGGAGGAAAGAAGCAGATACATCGTTCAAATCTCTTTGTTGACTTTGAAAGTCACGAGAGCTAAATGGGGAATATTGATAGGATCGGATTGTGATGTTGATCGCTGTTTGTGGTGACTTTGTCTCTTCAATTTTTAATGAAAGACAGTAATAGTAACAGCTTTATAGAGATGTATGCATCCCTTCCATGGAATCAAAATAAGGTAGCTGTAACTACAACACGGAAATATGGTTTAATGTGAAATTATTAGGATGTGGGAATTCATGACAATCTGGCATTTGGCAAAAAGTCTGACTGAGTTTGGACAATTTCTAAAGGGATTGTTATCATTTAACTATATTATGCGGGTTTCGTTTTCCGAGCAGTTTCTGGTATACCTGATGTTTATGTTTCAACCATACTAATTATATGATAGGACCTAAGTTAACTATTCAAACAGCAAACCTTCCCGGTGTTGGGTAACTTCTTCGTGCTTTATCACAATCAATGAGATCTGAGGTTTAGTCTTTGGTCTGTGCTGACCTTGCTTGAGTTGAAAGTCACCGTGTTACAAGAGTGAGAAAATGAAACAGATTGTGGTAACTGATCGATCGATGACCAGTAACCCGTGCTGGTAGGGTTTTATTGTGTATGTGTGTGCATGCGCGACTTTGTCTAGAACAAAACCAGGATAGCAATCTATTTGGCTGTCTCGGGTTCATTTGCCAAACACTTTGCACTTGTGCGCCTTGTTTGGGATAGTGAAGCTGAAATGCCTACTTCCATCAGGATACAGTGCAAACGACCTCTGGATAGAACAGTAAGGATAGCAACCTAGTCTAATCCCACTCTTTCTGTATTCTTGGGTATTTCTCTTTCAGGCTATTATCTTGTCCCTTTTGAATTCATGGCGCTTGCTTTTAACAAATTTAATGGTCCATTGTAATACTATTACTGGCTTTCAGATTAGACAAGAAAACATGGCTGCATCCATCCCACTGGCCTCAGGTGAAAAATACTGTGATTAAGGGCTAGTTTATTGCAGGCACTTGCAGCAGGCACAAGAGCAATGGTCTCATTTCAAATTAGACGATAAGCAAATTAAAACTGTATTTTGATTGTAAATGCAAATTACAGGGATTAGGAGAAAATACTGGTTTTAGCGTCAAAATAAGTAGACCTAGAATACTAGACAATGAAATAATATTATAGCTACTGTTTACGGAATGATTATTCATTGTTTTAGCAGTGAAGAAAGCGAATGGTATGTTGGCATTCATAGCAAAAGGATTTGAGTACAAGAGCAGGGAGGTTCTACTGCAGTTGTACAGGGTCTTGGTGAGGCCACACCTGGAGTATTGCGTACAGTTTTGGTCTCCTAATCTGAGGAAAGACATTCTTGCCATAGAGGGAGTACAGAGAAGGTTCACCAGACTGATTCCTGGGATGGCAGGACTTCCATATGAAGAAAGACTGGATAGACTCGGCTTGTACTCGCTGGAATTTGGAAGATTGAGGGGGATCTTATAGAAACTTACAAAATTCTTAAGGGGTTGGACAGGCTAGATGCAGGAAGATTGTCCCCGATGTTGGGGAAGTCCAGAACAAGGGGTCACAGTTTAAGGATAAGGGGGAAGTCTTTTAGGACCGAGATGAGAAAATCTTTTTTCACACAGAGAGTGGTGAATCTGTGGAATTCTCTGCCACAGAAGGTAGTTGAGGCCAGTTCATTGGCTATATTTAAGAGGGAGTTAGATGTGGCCCTTGTGGCTAAATGGATCAGGGGGTATGGAGAGAAGGCAGGTACAGGATACTGAGTTGGATGATCAGCCATGATCATATTGAATGGCGGTGCAGGCTCGAAGGGCCGAATGGCCTACTCCTGCACCTATTTTCTATGTTTCTATGTTTCTATACCAAACTGACTTATTTTGGTGAGAATTGGGTTTGATGTATCCTGGACTTCATCAACCAGTTTGAGCATACGTTCTTTGCATTCACTGCAGAAATTATAGCATGCTTCGCAATTCAGTTGGCAGTCGGAGCCTTTTACCCAGGGGGTTGTCAATGACTAGAGGGCATAGTTGTGAGAGGAGCAACGTTTAATGGAGATGAGCGGGGCAAGTTGTTACACAGAGGGTGGTGGGTGCCTGGCACATGCTGGCAGGTGTGGTGGTGGAGGCAGATATGATAGTGGAGATTGGATGTGCGGGGAATGGAAGAGTATGGATCATGTGCAGACAGATGAGATTAGTTGAGCTTGTCATCGTGTGTGGCGCAGACATTGTGGGGCTGAAGGACCTGTTCCTGTGCTGTGCTTTTCTATGTTCAATGTTAAATTCCTTTTAATGTTGTATCCCTTTCCTCCAGAATAGTGTATGAAATGCTTGCTCTGCCTTGGAAACATGGATACATGGTGGGATATCGTGGGATTGTCCCCTATTGCACCTATCAGGTGGTTCAAGTGTTTGATATGGGCCATCTTGGCACGCTATGCAAATGACCCCACTCTCAACAATGCAGCTGCAGTTTATGAAAGGAAGCTTCACTCCATTATGGTTATTCTACTATTCCAACCCTAGTCCATGAAAGCCAACAAGAAAAAGCCCCCTTTATTGCCACTCTTTATTGCCTTCTGCCATCCAGCCAACCTGCTATCCATGCTAGTAACTTCCCTCTGATACCATGGGCTCTCATCTTCTTTAACAGCCTCACATGGCTTCTTATCAAAGGCTTTCTGAAAATCCAGGTAAACCTCATCCACTGACTCTCATGCTATTTACTTCCTAATAGAATTCCAACAGGTTCATCAGGTATGATCTCTCTTGCACAAAACCATGCTGACTTTGGCCTATTTTATCGTGTGCTTCCATGTACTCTGAAACCTCATACTTTATAAGTGACTCTAAAATCTTACCACCAATTGAAGTCAGGCTAACCGGCCTATAGTTTCCACTCTTCCGCCTCACTCCCTTCTTTAACAGCGGAGTAATATTTGCAAATTTCCGGTCATCTGAAACCACTTCTGACTAGTGATTCTTGAAAGATCACAACTAAAGGCTCCACAATCTCTAAAGCCACCCCTTTCAGAACCCTGGGGTGCAGTCCATCCGGTCTAGTTGACTTATCCATCTTCAGCCCTTTCAGCTTCCCAAGCATCTTTCCCTTAGTAATAGCCACTCCACTATCTTACACCCCCAGAACTCACTTGAATTTCCGGCACATTTGCAACGTGAAGACTGTTGCAAAAAGCATATTCAATTCATCTGCCATTTCTTTATTCCCCACTATCACTTTTCCAGCATCATTTTCCAGCGGTCCAGTGCCCACTCTTGCTTTTTTCTTGCTCTTTGTATACCCGGAGAAACATTTGCTATGTTCTTTTATATTATTGGTGAGCTTACTTTCATATTGTTTAAGAAGGAACTGCAAATACTGGAAAATTGAAGGTAGACAAAAATGCGGGAGAAACTCAGCGGGTGAGCAGCATCTATGGAACAAAGGGAATAGGCAACATTTCGGGTCTAGACCCTTCTTCAGAAGACCCTTCGTCTGAAGAAGGGTCTCGACCCGAAATGTTGCCTATTTCCTCCACTCCATAGATGCTGCCTCACCTGCTGAGTTTCTCCAGCATTTTTGTCTACCTTACATTCTTATTCAATCTTTTCTTCCTGTATTACCATTTTTAGTTACCTTCTGTTGTTTTTTAAAAGCTTCCCATTCCTCCAGAAACCCACTAATCTGAGCAATGTTATACCTGTATGCATCGTTCTCCCATGAGAATCTTTCTTTCTCTTTCGAATGAAAAGATCCTGCGTTTTCCGAATTGTTCCCAGAAATTCTTGCCATTGCTGTTCCACCATCATTCCTGCCTTTCCAATCAACTTTAGCCAGCTCCTCCCTCATGCCTCTGTAGGGCAGCTCCTCCCTCATGCCTTTGCTCAACAGGAATAAGGACGCATCCAATTTCATCTTCTCTCTCAAATTGCGGGTTGAAAATTTATCATACTATGACCAATACCTCTTAGTGGTTCCTTTACCTTAAGCTCCCTAATCAAATCCAGTTCATTACACAATACCAAATCCAGAATTGCCTTTTCCCTGGTCGGCTCCACTGCAAGCTGCTCTAAGAAACCATCTCGTAGGCACAAATTTCCTCTCTTGGGGTCCAGTAGCAACCTGATTTGCCTAGTCTATCTGCATATTGAAATCCCCCATGACCACCTCTTACATGATTGTGTCTCCTTATGTAATTTGTGCCCTACTTCATGGCTACTATTTGGAGGCCTGGAAATAACTCCCATCAGGGCCTTTTTACCCTTGCCCTTTATGAGCTCTATCCACAAGGATTCTCCATCTTCTGATCGCATGTCACCCCTAACTAAGGACTGCATTTCATTCCTTACCAGAAGAGCTACCTTACCCCTTTGCCCACCTGTCTGTTTTTTTTTTTGATAGGGCCTGCAACCTTGGATATTCAGTTCCCAACTCCGATCCCCTCTCAGCCGATACACCTCCCTCATATATGTGTAAGAAGGAACTGCGGATGCATAGAAGATACACACAAAGATCTGGAGTAACTCGGCAGGTGAAGCAGCATCTCTGGAGAGAAGGAATGGGTGACGTTTCTGACCTGACGTGTCTGAAGAAGGGTCTCGACCTGAAACGTCACCCATTCCTTCTCTCCAGAGATGCTGCCTGTCCCGCTGAGTTACTCCAGCTTTTTGTGTCTCTCGCATATATGCATTGTTTCACCAATTATTTGGGGAATCAGCTTTAAGGAGCCACTAGAGGAAGATTCTTATCTTTTCTATTAGACTCTGGAATGAAGGATGTCACCTGCAGGGACAGCGTTTATTACCCAGTTTCAGAGGGTGATTTTTCCTTCAGCCACTGCAGGCAAGTCATTGCACTCAAACTATCATTAACAAGGCTTCACCCAGCAACATGTGATTTTTCATGAAGGAAGTGACAAAGGGGTTCCAGATATCTGGTCAGAAGAATAGGGTGGATGATATTTAATGCATGGAAATATAAACAGACATCTATTGGACCGATGAATGTGAAAAGGCCATAAATGAGTGGACAAAATAGTTGCTCAGCCATTGATACAGCAACGGTGCCAACCCCCCCTCCCGGTCTTGTAGCTGGCCAGGTCTACTGCCACCTGAATATCCCACCTGCCTTGGATGCGAATCTCCTGGTTGCTAACTATTTTAACTCCCCTTGCCATTACCTTAATGACATTTCTGTCTTGGGCCTTCTCCTTTGCCAGAGTGAGGACACCCCCGCAAACTGGAGGAACGGCACCCTGTGACCAGGTAGGTTTTCTCCAGGTTCTCCAGTTTCTTCCCACATTCCAAAGCCTTTCTGGTTTGTAGGACAATTGGCTTGTGTAAATGGTCCCAAGGGTGTAGGATAGAACTAGTATATGGGTGAACATTGGTCGGCATGGACGGTGGGCCAAAGGGCCTGTTTTCACGCTGTATCTCTAATCTAAACTAAACTAAACTATACTGCTTGGGTCGCTTACAACCCAGTGATATCAACATTGAATTCTCCAATGTTAGGTAACCTACTAACACCATCAGTTCCCCCTCGCCAGAATTTATCCCCTCGCTACTGTGCCCAGATGCGCAAGTATGTATCTCACTGTCCTGCCTCACTTTCCCCTTCCCCTGTCCCCTTCCACCTATAATGCCCCCTTACCCCCCCCCCCCCCCACTGGCTTCATGCCTCTTCTCTCCTTATCTCACAACGTTTTGTTTTCTTCGCAGCTCTAACCTTTGCCCACCCATCTGAGTAGGCTAAAGGTCACTTAACCAGTGGGTACACAAAAGGCTGGAGAAACTCAGCGGGTGCAGGAGCATCTAAGGAGCGAAGGAGATAGGCAACGTTTCGGGCTGAAACCCTTCTTCAGACTGATGGGAGGTGGGGGGGCGGGGAGAAGAAAGGAAAAAGGAGGAGGAGCCCGCGGGCTGAGGGAGAGGTGGGAAGGCGAGGAGACAAAGGGTTAACAAAATTGAGAAAATTCAATGTTCAAGCCCAGAGGATGCACTCCCCAAGCGGAATATGAGGTGCTGTTCCTCCAATTTGCAGTGTTGCTCACTCTGGCCGTGGAGGAGGCCCAGGACAGAGAGGTTGGATACGGAATGGGAGGGGGAGTTGAAGTGCTGAGCCACCGGGAGGTCGGGTTGGTTATTGCGGACCGAGTGGAGGTGTTCGGCGAAACGATCGCCAAGCCTCTGCTTGGTCTCACCAATGTAGATCAGCTGGCATCTAGAGCAGCGGATGCAGTAGATGAGGTTGGAGGAGGTGCAGGTGAACCTCTGTCGGACCTGGAAGGACTGCTTGGGTCCCTGAAAGGAGTGGAGGGGGGAGGTAAAGGGACAAGTGTAGCATCTCTTGCGGTTGCCGGGGAAGGGGTAGAGCGGGAGGGAAGGGAAGAATTGACAAGGGAGTTGCGGAGGGAGCAGTCTTTGCGGATGGCAGACGGGGGGAGATGGGAAGATGTGGCGAGTGGAGGGGTCACGTTGGAGGTGGCGAAACTGGCAGAGGACTATATGTTGTATGTGCCGGCTGGTGGGGTGAAAGGTGAGGACTCTGCTCTTGTTGCGAGTGGGGGAATGGGGAGAGAGGGCAGTGTTGCGGGGTATGGATGAGACCCTGGTGCAAGCCTCATCTATAGTGGGGGAGGGGAATCCCCGTTCTCTGAAGAATGAGGACATTTGTGATGACCTGGTGTGGAACACCTCATCCTGGGAGCAGATGCGGCGTAGACGGAGTAATTGGGAATAGGTTATGGAGTCCTTACAGGAAGCAGGGTGGGAGGAAGAGTAGTCCAGGTAGCTGTGGGAGTCAGTTGGTTTGTAGTGGATGTCGGTCAGGAGTGTATCACCTGCAATAGAGATGGTGAGGTCAAGGAATGGTAGGGAAGTGTCGGAAATGGTCCAAGTGTATTTGAGTGCCGGATGGAAGTTGGTGGTGAAATGGATGAAGTCAGTCAGTTGTGTGTGGGTGCAGGAGGTGACACCAAAGCAGTCGTCGATGTAACGGAGGTAGAGGTCGGGGACGGGGCCCTGGTACGCCGAGAACAAGGATTGTTCGATGTACCCGACAAAGAGGCAAGCGTAGCTGGGGCCCATGCATGTGCCCATAGCTACGCCTTGTGTTTGGAGGAAATGGGAGGAGTCAAAAGAGAAGTTATTGAGGGTAAGGACCAATTCCGCTAGGCGGAGGAGGGTGTCAATGGACGGGTATGGGTTGCTCCTCTGGTCGAGGAAGAACTGGAGGGCTTTGAGACCGTCCTGCTGGGGGATGGAAGTGTAGAGTCACTTAACCAGTTCCTGTTTCTACCTCTTAACCTGCAGAAAACATCTTGACATTAAACAGATCAGAGAAGATGCACAGGCTGATTCAAAGACTGTGGATGGTTCATAAGAGTCAGCGTATCATAGAGCGATGTAATGCAGATACAGGCCATTCAGCCCACTGAGTCCTCCCCAATCATCAACTGTTTACACTAATCCTGCATTAATCCCAATCCCACCCACATTCTCATCACATTCTCCTCCACACAAAGGGGGCAATTTACAGAGAACGATGAACTCAGCTACCTACACAACTTTGAAATTTGGGAGCACCAGAAAGAAAGCCATGTGATGACAGGGGGGATGTGCAAACTCCAAACCGTCTCTGGTGCTGAGACAGCAGCTCTACTCAAGCATCTACAGACACTGTTTGCCACGCATATAATCAACTATATTTGAAGGAAGTGTAGGTTAAGCTACAATTAAGATTTTAAACATTGCCTACATCCTCCTGTGTGTAATTCAAATTAAAAATAATTGCTTTGGTTTTCAGTAGGTGGAGAGGATTCTCTTGTTTGCTAGCTACAACTTGGCAATTGATTTAGTAATCTCATAGGAGCATATACTCTTTAATTTAAATTAATCTCCAAATTTTGAACTTCTTCCACACAATGAATCACTACTTAAACTAACAAATCTTTACCTTTTCTATTCTCAAGGCAGCAGAGCAGCACATTATGGATTTGAATTTTGCTGCTCATTTGTTTAATGTGTTTGTGGATGGAGCACTGTGGTGGATTATGGCTGAGTAAGCCATTTGAAGGCTTTGACTGATTGCTCTTGCTTTATCGAGGTGGAACCTGCTTGGCTGATGACTCTCTAGCTTCTCATTTTGCACTAGCTTCTCATTTTCACACCACAAACAGCTTACAATGGCTTGTTCCCTTCATCATCGATACTTTTATATCTTTCATTCATTGTTCTTTATCTCTCCACATCACTGTCTATATCTCTCGTTTCCCTGATCCCTGACCAGTCTGAAGAAGGGTCTCGACCCGAAACGTCCTTTGCTCCTTAGATGCTGCTGCACCTGCTGAGTTTCTCCAGCCTTTTGTGTACCCTGGCTGATGACTCTCTTCCACCTAACAAAATACGGTCGCCTGTTCATGTTCTCCACGGCCTGAGCTGTTGAGTTACTCCACCACTTTGTATGCGAGGCAAGATTTCAGCAGATCCTTGTGTCTCCAAAACAGTCAAACTGTTGAAATCAAAGACAATATCAGAAATATCTGAATTAGAAGGCCTGTACTCGCTGGAGTTTAGAAAATTGGGGGACCTAATTAAAACATACAGAATAGTGAAAGGCTTGGATAGAGTGGATGCGGAGAGGATGTTTCCACTAGTGGAAGCGTCTAGGACTAGAGGTCATAGCCTCAGAATTAAAGGACGTTTTTTTAGGAAGATGAGGAGAAATTTATTTAGTCAGAGGGTGGTGAAACTGTGGAATTCTTTGCCACAGAATTCTATGGAGGCCAAGTCAGTGGATATTTTTAAGGCAGAGATAAATAGATTCTCGATTAGTACAGGTGTCAGAGGTTATGGGGAGAAGGCAGGAGAATGGGGTGAGGAGGGAGAGATAGATCAGCCATGATTGAATGGCGGAAGAGGCTTGATGGGCCGAATGGCCTAATACTTTTCCTATTCCTTATAACCTTATGACTAATATAGCGCCTTCAATGATCATAGGATGTTTTACATGCAAAGCATTTCAGAGCATTGTCATGTTGTAATGTGGGGAGTGAAGTTCAGCAAACGTAAGTAACCAGATAATCCAATCCACTGATATTGATAAAATAACGAGCTTTGATCAGACGTCTGGAGCTGCTAATTGTTCTTCAAAAATGGACCTCATCCAGTTCAGTTCAGTTTAGTTTATCGTCACGTGTACCGGGGTACAGTGAAAAGCATTTTGTTGCGTGTGAACCAGTCAGCAAAAACACAATGCTTGATTACAATCAGTCCATTTGCAGTGTATAGATACATGATAAGGGAATAATGTTTAGTGCAAGGTAAAGCCAGCAAAGTTCAGTCAAAATTGTCCGAGGGTCACCAAAGAGGTAGATAGTAGTTCAGCTCTGCTCTCTGGTTGTGGTAGGATGATTTAGTAGCCTGATAATTGTGGTATTACGGGAATAAGAGTGTAAGGAATGCGGTGGCCGGAGGTGACGTGGGACCCCGGGGGTGTGGCAGTTAGGGAGTTGCCCGGGCATGCCCACGAGCAGGCACCTGCTGTACAGAGTTGCTAATTAAAGATAGACTCCGTTTATGTCGTGGTACGAGCTTTATTATACAAATAAACGCAACATGGTGTCGGAAGTGGGATCCTTGTAAGCAAAAAAAAAAATAAAGAAGAGGAAGGGGTATCGTTTTGGCGCGAAATGGGAGAAGAGCCTGCAACCCACACCAAATGCTACGTTCACAATACAACCTCCAGAGCCATTCGATTTCACCAAGCCTCAAGAATGGGAGCGTTGGATCAGGAGATTCGACCGCTTTCGGCTTGCAAGCAATTTAAAGGCGACGTCGGCAGAAAACCAGGTGAACACGTTAGTGTATTGCATGGGCGATGAAGCCGAAGATGTGCTGAAGGGGCTAACGCTAACTGCAGATGAGAGGAGGGAGTACACGGATGTCAAGGCGGGCTTTGATGCATTTTTTGTACCTAAAAAGAATGTAATCTATGAAAGAGCCAAGTTCAATCAGCGTGTGCAACTGCCGGGAGAAACGTTGGATTCCTTCATCACTGCTCTATACGGATTAGCTGAACACTGCAACTATGGACAGTTACAGAACGAGCTGATTCGCGACAGGTTAGTGGTCGGGCTGAGAAACGTCTCATTGCCAGAAAAGCTACAGATAGACAGAGACCTAACCCTTGCAACTGCAATAACAAAAACAAGGCAGTCTGAAGAAGTTAGACGACTGTGGTCTGACTTAAGAGGAGAAACTAGCGGTGCTAGCAAGTGCTCTCATGTTGATGCCGTGCATGCTAGAAGCTACAGAAAACCCAAATTTCCCTCAAAGCCTCAACCACAAGCACAAACACCAAGCAAAAATAGACTTAATACACGGCCTCAGCCAGGTTTAAAGGCCTGTTATAGATGTGGAAAAATGCCCTCGCATGGGAAAAGGGAATTCCCTGCTAAAGATGCTGTGTGTCACAACTGTGGCAAAAAGGGACATTATGGTAGAGTGTGCAGAAACAGTGCAAAATCTCTCAATGCTGTCACTACAGAGGAAGAAGAGAGCTTTTTCCTGGGAGCCGTGGATGCTGGAAAAGACCCGTGGACGGTGCAGCTAGAAGTGAGACAAAAAAAAGTGTGGTTTAAAATAGTCACTGGTGCTGATGTCACGCCATGCCAGCCGAGGTGTACCATGACATTACAGGGGGGCATGATGTGAAGCGCCTGGCCGTGTCGACACGCCCATTGTTTGGGCCAGGGGGCAATGCACTCTCTGTCCTGGGTGTAGTCAGAGAAACACTGCGCAGAGGCAAAAAGACAGCCATAGAGGGCATTTATGTAGTAAAAGACCTGCACACTGCACTGTTGGGAAGGCCTGCCATGGAACGGCTTCAGCTGGTGTGCAGGGTTAACGGCATTATAGTGGAATCAGTGAAACAACAATATCCAAAGCTGTGTAGGGGCTTGGGTCTTGTTCGGAGGCCATACTCAATTAAATTGAAGCCAGAGGCTGTGCCCTTCTCTCTCCACACGCCACGCAGAGTCCCTCTGCCGCTTATGGGAAAAGTGAGGAAGGAGATAGACCGTATGGAGAAGATGGGCGTAATCACCAAGATTGAGGAGCCGACTGATTGGCGTGCCGGGATGGTGGTGGTGCCGAAGAAAACAGGTGATGTTCGCATTTGTGTGGACTTCACAATGATGAATGGATCAGTATGCAGAGAAAAGTTTATCCTGCCTTCTGTCGAGCACACTCTGGGCATGCTAGCTGGCGCAACAGTGTTCAGCAAATTAGATGCCAACATGGGCTTTTGGCAAGTACCATTGACGAAAGAGTCTGTCAAATATACCACCTTCATCACGCCTTTTGGGCGCTACTATTTTAACCGTCTACCCTTTGGCATAGCATCAGCACCCGAGCACTTTCAAAGGATGATGATGACAGAAGTGACCGGTAGCCTGGAGGGGGTACTGTCGCACATGGATGACATCCTGGTCCGGGGACAGACGCAGGAGGAGCATGATGTGCGGCTGCATGCGGTGCTGGAGAAGGCATATAAGGCCGGCATTATGCTCAACATGGACAAATGTGAGCCCACACGCCACACAGTCAGATTCCTGGGTCATGTGATTTCAGCAGATGGAGTGAAGCCAGATCCAGAGAAGACGAGAGCAGTACAAGAAATGGATGCACCCAAAAATGTCAGCGAACTCAGGAGTTTTCTGGGCATGGTCAATCAGCTGGGCCGCTTCTTGCCTAACCTGGCTGAAAAAGACAAAGTGCTACGAGACCTGCTGTCCAAGAAGAACCACTGGTACTGGGGGACAGAGCAGCAGGCCGCCTCTGATCAGTTAAAAACAGAGCTGTCATCCACACCAGTGCTCACATTATACAACCCAAACAGTGCTCTAAAGATCTCTGCTGATGCCTCTTCCTTTGGCCTGGGGGCAGTCCTGCTGCAGAAAAGCGATGCCCTGTGGTCACCTGTGGCATATGCGTCCAGGTCAGTGACACCAACAGAGCAGCGTTATGCTCAAGTAGAGAAGGAGGCATTGGCTGCGACGTGGGCATGTGAAAGGTTCAGCTGTTTCATCCTGGGAAGACCATTCGAGCTGGAAACTGACCACAAGCCGTTGGTGAGTCTGCTGGGAGGGAAAGCTTTGGATGGCCTCCCACCAAGAGTCCAAAGATTTAGGATGAGACTCATGAGGTACAACTATACAGTCAATCATGTCCCTGGCAAAAGCCTGGGGACAGCCGACACCTTATCGCGTGCTCCTCTGAGAGCCGCAAGAACACACACCGACACAAGCCTATTAGAGGACACCAACATCTATGTAGATTCTGTCATCAGCAACATTCCTGTCAGAGGAGATTATCTGAGCAGCCTACGTGAGCACCTGCGGGCAGACAGCACATGCTCTGCACTGATGGAGTACTGCACAGACGGCTGGCCTGACAAAAGCCAACTGCAGGGAGTGCTGAGACATTACTGGGCTGATAGAGCAGTGCTGACTGTGCACGATGGGCTGCTGCTGCGGGGCACGAGGCTCGTCATCCCATCAGCCTTACAAGGTGATGTGCTGCAGAGACTACATGAGGGACACCTGGGGGTGACAAAGTGCAGGGGCCGGGCCAAACAGACGGTATGGTGGCCAGGACTCAGCAGCCAGCTGAATGACATGGTGCTGAAATGTAGAACCTGCATCCAAGAGAGAAGGAATGTCAAAGAGCCGCTGATGCCAACGGAGATGCCAGACAGGCCTTGGCAAACCTTGGGAGCTGACCTATTCACGCTGAAAGACAAGACTTATCTACTAGTAGTAGATTATTTCTCAAGGTATGTGGAAGTTGTGCTGTGTCACACACAAGGTCCACAGATGTGGTGGTACATCTGAAATCCATGTTTTCTCGTCATGGAATTGGTGAAGTTCTTAAAAGTGACAATGGGCCCCAGTTCTCAGGTAGCCACTTTAAAGCCTTTGCAGCAGAGTATGGCTTTGTGCACATCACGAGCAGCCCCAGGTTTCCTCAGAGCAATGGGGAGGCGGAACGTGCTGTACAAACCATGAAAAACCTGCTAACAAAGACCCATATCTTGCATTGCTGGCCTACAGAGCAACCCCTCTACAGAACGGCTATAGCCCGGCCGAGCTGTTGATGGGGCGCCACCTCCACACTACTGTTCCTGCCCTTCCAACCCTGCTGAATCCGGTTTTGCCTGACTACAACGACGCAAGATCCTTCGACAAGAGGCACGGAGCGAGAAATCTGGAGCCACTAGTACCTGGGGAGGAGGTGTGGATCACCGATGCACGAGTCCAGGGCAAAGTGCTATCTACACACAATACCCCTCGCTCTTATATCGTCCAGGTGCCTCAGGGCACACTGAGGAGGAACCGGCAGCACTTGGTGCCGCTGCAGACCAACAGCTGATGAGCCACCAGAGAGCTGGGAGAAGCCATCCACCAGAGCCAGCTCCACCAGCTCCACCAGAGCCAGCTCCACCAGTGACAACATCACCCAGCAGAGAGGGCCCCACCACAGAGACTGTGCGGACCAGGTGTGGGAGAGGGGTTAGAAAGCCAAAGAGACTTGATTTGTGATTTATTGATCTGTTTTCTATAGTAAAGAAAAAGAGAGGGTGAAATTGTTCTGTAAACCTGGCACATTTACCTGAAACCTGAGAGTTTAAGTTTTGAAGAACACAGCCTGCTAAAGTAATAGTTCACAGTATGGTAACGCGGAAGGCATTTCTATTTTGCATGCTTGAATCAGGGACAGGTCTTCCAGCAAAAGGGCAGAATAAACCCCTTAAGACCTGCAGAGACAAAGGTAGTCCACCCTTTGTTCTCAAAGAAAGGGAGATGTGGTATTATGGGAATAATAGTGTAAGGAATGCGGTGGCCGGAGGTGACGTGGGAACCCGGGGGTGTGGCAGTTAGGGAGTTGCCCGGGCAGGCACACGAGCAGGCAGCTGCTGTACAGAGTTACTAATTAAAGATATACTCTGTTTACATTGCGGTATGAGCTTTATTATACAAATAAACGCGACAATAACAGCTGGGAAGAAAATGTCCCTGAATCTGGTGGTGTGAGTTTTCACACTTCTATACGGTTTACCTGATGGGAGAGGGGAGAAGAGGGGTGGCCAGGGTGCGACACGTCCTTGATTATGTTGCTGGCCTTGCCGAGGCAGCGTGAGGTATAGATGGAAACAATAGGAGGGACGTTAGTTTGTGTGATGTTCCTGGGCTGTGTCCACAATTCCTGGGCTGTGTCCACAATTCGCTGCAATTTCTTATGGTCCTGGATGGATCTGTTCCCAAACCCATGAAGGAAGTCAAGCATTGAGCCTAACATCACTTCTAAAAGCTGGACCTCTAACTGTAGATCTCTCCATCAATGTCAAACTGAGCTGCTGGACTAAATTGCACAGTTAAGTGCCCACACTGAAAGTTGAATTACAACCTCCAGCTGCATATTTGGATTAACTCCAAGATGAAGGGATAAACTAATCCCTAACCGGTTAAAAAATTCTCCACCAAAGACATGACCACTGAACCAGAATAACATTTGATTCAATTGATTAAAACATATGTCTGTGTGGACAGTAGTGGTGGTACCAGAGGACTTGGGGAGATAAAGACAAATTAAAGCATTATTTTTTTCTGCTTGTATCCTGACTTACTATTTCTGGCTGATCATTTTGGTTCGGTTTTTGTTATTCCATCTGGGTACATCTCATAGCCTCACCATTAACAACACATTATACAGACAAGAAAGCCTAAGGTGCTTGTCACAGCCCTTATTAAATCATTTGGTCTCACCCTATTAGAGCTATTCCCTTTGTTCAAGTCATCCCCTCCCCAACCTCTTTCCTACTAAAAGCTGGGATTGCCAGAAGCCAGAAAGCCATTGACTGGGGGCCATCTACTTCTTTAAACAGAGGCCCAAGCAGTTTCCCTTCACCACCTCACTCATTTGCCAAGCTAAACTTGCCCTATCATGCAGAACTTGCTCTAACATGCAGAACGTAGGCGGCACGTTGGCACAGCGGTAGAGTTGCTGCCTTACAGCGCCCAAGACCTGGGTTTGATCCTGTCTATGGGTGCTGTCTGTACGGAGTTTGTACGTTCTCCCTGTGACCGTGTGAGTTTTCTCTAGGTGCTTTGGTGTCCTCCCACGTACAGATTTGTAGGTTAATTGGCGTAGAAAGTCGGTAATTGTTCCTAGGGTGTAGGATAATGCTGGTACAGTCAGTGAGATGAAGGACCTGTTTCCACCCTGTATCTCTAAAGACTAAAACACTCTCTGGGTGACTGCATGGGTTTCCTTCGAGTGCTCTGGTCTCCTTCTACATCCCAAAGACATGCAGATTTATAGGTTAATTGACTTTTGTAAATTGTCCTTTGTGTGTAGGGAGTGGATGTAAAAGTGGGATAGTATAGAACCAATGTGAATGTGTGATCGATGGTCAGTGAGGATTCAGTAGGCTGGAAGACCTATCTCCGTGCTGTATCTCTCTAAGACTTCTCTTAAGGCTATCATTTTCAGGCGCTCCTGAACAAGCTATCCCAACCCATTCTTGCAGCTTTCAAGAAGTTGATGAAACAGCCGTGCCAGAAATACTAACATAAAAGATCAGGAGAAAATTTAGTCAAAATTTGGGATTTAACATAAATGAAACTTTTTAACAAAGATGTTCAAAAGTCATAATTATACGTTTAATAATATGTTAACAGTCCATTTTCCATTTTGGTGCCAAGAACTTGGGCGTAGTGTTAGAGCTACTGCCTTACTGTGCCAGAGACCTGGTTTCGATTCTGACTATGGGTGCTGTCTGTACGGAGTTTGTATATTCTCCCCGTGACCTGCGTGTGTTTTCACTGGTAAAGTTCGGTTCAAGCAGGCTGGAACAACATGATCCACCCCCAAGACTTTTGCAGGGTCTCATTGCACATCTGGTGGATGGGGAAGAGAATAAAAATTTTCAAACTTGAAATTAAATGAAGCAAGTATCATCCCCAGGGGACAAGAAGACTAGTTTCAACCAGATGTGTAGGAAGTAACTGCAGATGCTGGTTTAAACCAAAGATGGATACAAAATGATGGAGTAACTCAACGGGACAGGCAGCATCTCTGGAGAGAAGGAATGGGTTCTCTCCAGAGATGCTGCTTGTCCCACTGAGTTACTCCAGTAATTCGTGTATATCATCTAATTTCAACCAAGGTTTAGTGTTTTCCATCACTGAATGATTCTCATTTTAAGTCCAGCCTTTGTATGGACTTATTAATGGAGATATTGTCATGATCAGTCACAAACTCATTTACTAGGGCGATAAGCAATTACCAGAATGTCAAGAATAACCCAGGTTGTATGAGGTATTTTGTCTCGAGCAGTTTCAAGTTCCTCCTAGTCACTGGTGGTGGATATAAAAAAGTAAAATCAAATTGGTTTCACTTGCCTTTTTTGAATGCAGGTAAGTTCATAAATTCATAAATGAATGGAACAGAATTAGGCCATTTGGCCCATCAAGTCTACTCCGCCATTTAATCATGGCTGATCTATCTCTCCCTCTCAACCCCATTCTCCTGTTTTTTTCTTCACAACCTCTGACACCCATACTAATCAAAAATCTGTCCATCTCTGTTTTAAAAATACCCAGTGACGGCCTCCACAGCCATCCGTGACAATGAATTCCACCGATTCATCACCCTCGGATTAATGAAATTCCTCCTTATCTGCTTTCCAAAACTCAGAGGGCTGTTAGCATCAATGTAGTGGTTGTCAAAATCAGCTAGCTCATCCACTGCAAGGGACAAAGTTCAGAGTCAAAAACATATTTATGAATGTCCGGTCCATTGGATTTCATCCAAATTCTCACCTAGCAGAAGCAAAAGCATACTTTCCAACAGAGCTAAAGTCGGGGACTTTTTTTGTTTAGTTTAGAGATACAGCGCGGAAACAGCGATCCCTGCACATCAACATTATCCTACACACACACACGGTATAATTTACCTTTATACCAAGCCAATTTACCTACAAACCTATATGTCTATGGAGTGGAAGCAGAAGATCTTGGAGAAAACCCACGAGGTCATGGGAGAATGTACAAACTCCATACGGACAGCACCCGTAGTCAGGATCGAACCCGGGTGTTTTGCGCTGTAAGTGCTGTCAGACAGCAACTCTACTGCTGTGCCACTGTGCTGTTCTGCACTCTGTCAAAGGAGGGACCAAGATTGCCAGTCATTTTTTTTCCAACATGCTGCCTAAATACCAGTCAAAGCTGTTGGTGCAATTTTGCTATAACATTTCCCAGGCTCTGGGGTTTATCCTCTTTTGAAGGGACTGAGTGAAAGGGGTGATTGTCAGATTGAGGTCCTGGCCTTTTGCATTCCTTGCAACACAACACAACTACAGGTTGTTCAACCTAAATAATTCTGGCAGTGCATGCATTTTCTAGGCTATATCAATAGCTACATTGTCATGTTTATTGTTATTTTTCCACAGTAGAATCCTTAAAGGACAAAATGTCTAAAAATCGACAATCTTCGTTAGTGGCTGAGTTATGGATTTGACAGCATGTTATATTTGTAAAGGAGTTTGGGGAATTGATTCAGTAATTATATGAGTTTGAAACAAAGTGAATGGTAGATTTCATTTGGAATGGCCCTGTAACAAATAATTTGAGATCTTTATAGAAAAATAACATACTATGGATTTAATGTATTTATTAAATAATTTGATAAACTGCTTTCAGTCTTCAGGAGGGGGTGGAAGATTGCAACCTTCACGTGGTCCGCCCTGTTTCGACTAATGCAATCAACTCGACGTGCACAAACAGAAGATCAAATAGAACAAGTTGTCCAACAACTTTAGGCTGTGCACGCCACACGAAAGAAGAAGAAGTCTTCAGGAGAACAACTATTCTACATGATCAGCCGCCAATTTTCTGCACAGATCACTGCTTGTGATCAGTGCAGTGACTGGTGGGGTGCCGCAAGGCAGTGACTTGTGGGGTGCCGCAAGGCTCAGTGTTGGGACCCAATTATTTACAATATATATTACCGATTTAGACAAAGGAATTTAACGTAACATCTCCAAGTATGCAGAAGACACAAAGCTGGGTGGCACTGCCTTCCGCTGGGTCCCCCCTTCATTCTCTGTGGACCTACTCCCGCTCTGACAGCCCTCCTCACTTTCCAATGGCCCAACACACTCTCCGATGTCTCTCCAGCACATGATAGTTAGTTGCAAGAAATCTTCATGATTTCAGAAGGGCATTTCATTCGTAATTAGAACTAGGCGCTAAAGGGCCTGTCCCACTTGGCGATTTGTTTCGGCGACTGCCGGCATCATATCAGTGTTGCTGATATGACACTGCGCATCATACATCACCATGCCACGTCATTGCCACGTCATCACACCGCGTCACGCTGTGTATTTCTCGGTGACCTGATACGTCAGTCAATGATGCCGGCAGTCGCTGAAAAATTCGTCAAGTGGGACAGGCCCTTAATTCACCCTTCCCCACTGGGGATAATTTCACAATCTCTCAATATCTCTGCAGGATAATAACTCCCATTCTTTTTGCCAAAAGTTCGTTCAGTTTGGTTCCACTGTTGTATCATTGGTACAGAGAAGGCAAGTGGCTGTGTCTGGTTGAAAGGTGGCAGATGTCTAAGCTGCTACCATCCTACTAGTGTTAGAGGCACTATCGTCCTTTCTCGATTCTTCTCGTGCTCCATTCTAGTTTTTGTGACAACGATTTCATCAGCACAGATGAAATGCTGACATAAATAATAGCTGGTTGTTGATTTAAATGTTGAAAAAAATTGAAATGTGGTTTTTTGGTAATCAATTATTTTTAGATGCCATCTTTGTTTCGACCATAAAAGTCTCTGTTGCACATAGAAGCCTCTGTTCTTGGCACTATGAAAGGCTGATATCTGGCCGAGATCTACCATCAATCATGAGGTACAGCTCGTGAATCAGACGTGTGTTGGACAATGTCAGATTCAGCAGATAAAGAGACAAACAGTACACGTGATCGATTGCCTACAACAAACCAGCTTCGATGTGTCGAGTAGGATTTAACCACTGATGGCAAAATCAGTTAGCTATTAAACCTTGGATACTTGGATTTGTGTCATTTTAAAATGTACCAAGGGTGATCTGTATCGCACATTAAAATATTCATAGATTGTAAGTGATGGAGAGGAATGAATATTATTTTTTATAAATAAATTTTATTACAAATAAAAAACTGAAAAGTGTGGTGTGCAAAAGTATTCAGCCGCCCTGAGTTTGTAATGATTTTTGCACGGATTGGGTAGATTGGGTAGAGCTTTAACTCTTGCCTTCCTCTTTAGTGGTGGAATTTCATTCAATGTTGTTGAATGGATCAAGATGCCATTTCAGATCATTCCCCTCTAACCTTCTCCCTAAAACAAGAAGGAATGTACAATAAAAAAAATGTTCTGGAGGTTTAATCCCCAAATACTAACTAACCCAGTTTGCAGTTAATATTTAAAACAACAGATGGAATTATTTTTTGAGACAAATGATACTCCAGGTATTTTGGCTTCGTTATTATGGGAATCTTTTAAGGCCTTTATTAGAGGCTCTATCATTTCATATCAAGCATATCAAAACAAAAAGAACAGGATGGAACAACTGGAATTAGAAGAACAGCTCAGACAGCTGGATTCAGAAAATGCGATAGATCCTTCTATGGATAAACATAATAAGATAGCAGTATTAAAATTCAAGCTAAATCGAACTCTCTCCTGCAAGAGTTATCAGGCTATTTCAAATTACTAAACAGGAAAATTTTGAATTTGGTGATAAACCGCATAAACTTCTTTCACGTCAGTTGAGAAAAGTGGAAAAGGATCATACTATTCAAAAAATTAGATCAGAAAAAGGTGAACTGTGCACACTTCCAAAAGATATTAATGAAAGATTTGTCCAATTCTATCAAAATTTATATACATCCAAAACATCAGCAGAAACGATAAAAATTAAAAAGTTCCTTGATAACTGTAATCTTCAGTCACTTAACGTGGCGGAACTTGAAGAATTAGGAGCACAGATTACAATTAAAGAAATCCAAGAGAGTATTAATTTATTGAAGAATGGCAAAACCTCAGGCCCAGATGGGTTTAGTAATTAATTTTACAAAAAAATGTATGACGTAATCTCCCCGTGTTTGCATAACCTTTATATACACGCAATTAAAGAACAGATGCTACCACAAACCTTAGCCGAATCAACTATTATACTGATACCCAAAAAAGATAAAGGTCTGGAAGAGCCGGGATCATGCAGAGTAATTGCCCTGTTAAATACAGATCAGAAAATATTAGCTATAACCCTGGCAAGAAGACTATGTAAATATGTTAATAAATTAATACATTCTGATCAAACTGTGTTTATACCCAAGAGACACTCATTTAACAATTTGAGACATCTGTTTAATATAATTTACTCACATAGAACAACAAAGAAATCAATTATTTCATTAGATGCAGAAAAAGCATTTGACCAAGTAGAATGGAAATATGTTTTTACAGTATTGCAAAAATTCCAGTTAGGAGAAATTTTTATTTCATGGATAAAGTTGCTATATGACAAGCTGTTGCCAGAATACTGACATCAAATACTCTCACCTAAATTTCAGCTTTCCAGCGGCAATAGACAAGGGTGTGCATTATCACCCCTGTTATTTGCCCTTGCGATTGAACCTTTAGCAGAAAATATAAGAGTACATCTGAATATTCATGGCTATAATACTTAATATTCTAATAATAAAATATCATTATATGCAGATGATGTATTACTATATATCACCAATTCCCAAGTTAGCATTCCAAACATACTAAATCTTATAGAGGAATTTGGTTCCTTTTCAGGATGTAGAATAAACTGGAACAAAAGTGAAATTATGTCAATAAAGCCTCAAGATCTGACACACCTTCTAAAATTCCCTTTTAGAATTGCTACGGAAAAATGTAAATATCTTGGACTTCACGTAACTAGAAAATACACTTCTCTATTTCAAGCAAACTTCCCTCCATTAATTACCAAACTAAATGCCCTTATTCAATTTTGGAAAACGCTTCCGGTGCCTCTCATAGGCAGAATAAATGCCATAAAGATGATCTTCCTTCTACAAATCTTGTACTTATTTCAATCAAAACCGAGTTATCTCCCTAAAATAAAAAAAAAACTTGATTCTCTGATCGCAAACTTTATTTGGGATTATAAAACACACAGAATCCATAAACGACATCTATGTAAACCCAAAGAAATTGGCGGATTGGCTCGCCCCAATTTGTTGTACTATTACTGGGCAATGAATATCCAAAACTTAATATGTTGGATGGACAACACATGCCAACAGGTAAAATGGTTAATAATGAAGAGAGAAGATTGTTTGCCTTTTAATATAGGCGCGATTCTTCTCTCTCCAATAAATTTGAAGAAAACACTATATGAGAAAAATCCGATTATCCATAGTACCCTACGAATCTGGAAACAAGTGAAGTCAACCCTTAAACCGAGAAATTTATCTCTTCTCTCACCAATTGCCAACAACCCCTCATTCAAGCCCTCTATCTTAGACAAGACGTTCACACACTGGGAAAGATTAGGAATTAAAAAGCTGGGAGATCTTCATGAGATGGGGACTCTTCTCTCATTTCAAGAATTATAGTCGAAATATCATCTGAAAGGTAACCAATACTTTAGATATCTTCAAATACGAGACTGTCTGAAATCATATACTCAAGATTGTCAATATATGGTTCCAGACACACTAGACAAATGTATGAATGGAAACTCGGATTCAAATAAGTTAATATCATACCTTTATAATTATACTATTTTAAATATACAAACCCCATTGTCAGAAATAATTAGAAGAGCTTGGGAAGATGAACTCAGCCTAACAATTTTAAAAGACAGATGGGAGGAAAGCCTTCTATACATACACAACTGTTCTCTTAACGTTAGGCATTTGCTAATACAATTTAAAATACTGTACAGACTCTATTATTCAAAGTCTAAACTGAATAAGATCTTCCCAAATGTATCTCCTATTTGTGATAAATGTCTCCTTCTGGAAGCAACTATAACCATTCCTTTGCCTCTTGTCTAAAGTTACATAATTTGTGGAGAGGAATTTTTGATTTTTTTTCTAAAACACTTAAAATAAAATTGTACCCTAACACTGAAATGATCACTCTAGGTACCTCAGAAGCCTGTTTTGAGCTAACACTATTTCAAAAACGTTTCCTTAATTATGGCCTGATAACGGCGAAAAAACTAATACTTAAATTTTGGAAACACACAGCAGTCCCTACTGTTAAGATGTGGATTACAAACATGTCAGAGACACTACATCTTGAAAATATTAGACTTGTCTTGGCAGAAAAACCCGATCATTTTTCCAAGACATGGACACCCTTCACCGAATTCTTACAAGGATAGTATGGCGCAACACAACTTTGGATTTAAATCCAACTATGGGTCGGGTGAGGTGGGTGGGGAGGGACGAGAGGCAGGTATATCACCACTTTTCTCTCTCTTTTTCTTTTTGTTCTTTTTTTTTCCTCTTTTCTTTCTTTCTCTTACCCACTCTTTGGCTACACTACTTAGCGTAGCTAATCTAGCGGTCCTATCTTTGCACCTCTCACTTTTTCTCTCTCTTGTTCTTTCCCTTTTCTTTTCCTTTATTTTAAAGCTAAAAAGTTAAAATTGAAGCTGTACATTAACTGTATAATTTTATGCCATTTGTTCTACTCTTGTACATTTGCTTCTAATAAAAAAAAGATGCCATTATCCTGCGTGACATTAAGTGTAATATTATCTCACTTTGCACATTTCTATAAACCATGGGGACTGTCGGCTCATCCGTGATAAACAGATGGTTTAGGTGTTTGCATTGTTGTGTATCAAACTCCATCATCAGTAATGATGTGTTTTCCACCTTGTTCTCATCGTTGGTCAGTTGTTGCAAGACCCGGTCAGCAGGACCTGATGTTCTCATCTTCTGGTTTTCTTATTGTCATCCCCAAGCTCTCTTAGAGTTTTGTATCATGGTTGGTAACCTCAACTTCTCCCTTTAGGCGTTTCACCTCTCCAAGTTGCCCATGAAGTTCCCAAGAAAGTGCTGAATTGATATTCTTTTACCGAGAAGCATACAAGTCAGATGTTGAGCGTGGTGTGCCTGGTCGCATCTAGTCCAATATTCCTTGGGAAGAATTGACATGAACACCACTTCATAAACTTGTCTTGCGAATTAGTGTGATGCACATTGTTGTTGATGCACAAGGCGACTCGGGACTGTCAAAGCTGCCAAAGCCAGATATAAAAACAGCTTTTTTCCACGAGTAGTAGCTCTACTCAATAACCAAAAATCTGTAGCCACCTTTTCCTCTGGTATTTTATTTAATTCACATGTTCAATCGATAATCTTTTATTATTAATTTTAATATATTATGTGTCATTTCTAACTGTCACTGTATGTCATGTTGTCACTTGCGGGCGGAGCACCAAGGCAAATTCCTTGTATGTGAATACTTGGCCAATAAATGTATTAATTCATTCATTAATCCACTGCCTGCACACCAGGGGTAATTTACTGCGGCTAGTTACAGACAAACCCGCACATGTGTGGGATGTGGCAACTACCAGAGAATACTCAACATGGTCACAGGGAGAACGTGCAAACTCCACACTGACACCACCCAAGGTCAGGATCAAACCCGGGTCTCTGGCGCTGTGAGGCAGGAGATCTACTAGTTACGCCATTGTGCCACATGGAGCTGAAACATCCATCCCCCAGCACTGGGGCCCTTACTTCAGAGATTGACCAACATTTGATTACCAAACTGCATCTAGTACTGGAGTAAGACATAAAAAGCTGGAGTAACTCAGCAGGTCAGACAGCATCTCTGGAGAAAAAGAATAGGTGACGTTACGGGTCGAGACCCTTCTTCAGACTCAAAATGTCACTTATTACTTTTCTCCAGAAATTAGGTTACTCCAGCTTTTTGTGTTTATCTTCAGTTTAAACCAGCATCTGCAGTTCCTTCCTCCACATCGAGTACTTTGCATGATTTATACCCAGAACAAGGAAGGGCCATCACGAAGTGGATAGAAGTACATATCAGGGAAAAGATGCTTTGGAAATTTTTGAAGGGTGGTGAAAGGAATACTCAGTGATGGATTTTACAAGGCAAACTGGCTCGTTGACAGTTATAGGAACTTTATCTTGACTTGCAAGCACACAATGAACTTGCTGATAAATGGTGCGCTTGAGTTAGAACGCTGACTCCAGAAACTTGCCACAGTACAATGTGAACGACGTACCACACACGGACAACAATGCCCTATTAATAGAAAATGGCAAACTCATACATATCCTGTGTTATTTTTGGAGGAGAAGCAAAACTGCCACTTTCCTCATTTTAATAAGTTTTCGCATCTATTCTTGAATTTTGGTGTTTTTAAATGATTTAATGCATACTTCTGATGGCAAATTTCTACAACTAATCTCAGATGCATAGATACAATAGAAAAATCTGTAAGCAAATGATTCTTTAACATTACTTGTGGATCTGATGACAATGTATACAGTGATTTATCAACACTCATTGTTTCCTAACAACATCCTTTCATGTCACGGGGACACAAAAAAAATGCGAATACTGAAATCTTGAGCAAAACCATATTTAGGTATTTACAAATTAGAAATTATATTAAGATGCAAGACTATAAAAATAGAAAACCAGGATTATTAGATGAATTGTTTAATAAACACCCAAATACGGAAAAATTAATAGCGTATATGTATAATACTATTTGGATAAGGAAATCCCAACTTCGGAAATATATCGACAAACATGGGAAAATGGGTTTATCTATAACGAAGGAAATTTGGGAAGAAAGTCTACAATGTATACATCGTTGATTAAATGCTAGATATTGATACAATTTAAATTACACAGATTACATTACTCAAAAACGAAATTAAATAGAATTTATTCTAACATTTCTCCTATTTGTGATAAATGTCAGAACTTGGAAGCTAATTAACGCATAGTTTTGTAACATGTATAAAACTTAATTATTATTATGGATAGAAATCTTTAGAGTTTATTTCTGAAGTTCTTAAAATTAAACTAGACCCAGATCCAAAATTAATAATATTAGGAGTTCCGGATTCAAATCTAACATTAACAGTAAACCAAAGAAATTTCTTGGATTACTGTTTGATAATAGGGAAAAAATTAATATTGAAATTTTGGAAGGGAACATTATCCCCCACAATAAAATGTGGACATGGAAATGTTGGAGACGTTGCATCAGACTAATGGACAAACTCGAACTCTTGAACAGATATGGTCTCCATATACAGAATATTTGAAGGGGTAGCTGTTCTTGGCATCACAACTCAATGGGTACCCGGCAGGATTAGATGAAAATAACTCTTTGTTTCTCTTTTGATTTGTATACATGTCTCCATTAATATTGTATTTGAAATAGTTATTTACTATTAAGATGTATAGTATAATCTCTCTCTTTTTCTATATAATACTTTATTTTAATTAAATATAATAACAAGAATATATACATATACAATATATTTTTTCTCCTCTTTTTTCTTTTCCACTTTTTTTATAATCACAAATTATTATTTAATCACCACTTTTATTGAAAAATCTATTCTTTTCTTTTCTACTTAAAAAAAAAATAGAAGTTTATAAGTACTATTCGTAACATTCGTATACTTATTGAAATAAGTTGGTTGTGTATTGTAAAAGTTGTAATACCGTTGTTATGATGGATTCCTTTTAATAAAAATATTATTACAAAAACATAAAGTGCTGGAGGACCTCACGGATCAAGCAGAAAATGGGGAGGGAAGAGACGGGTGACATTACATATTGGGGCCTATCTTCAGAGTTACGTGTACTTAATACTGTTTGTTACTATGAGACAATTGATTTAATCCTTGTATTTTTAAAGTTTAGTTTAGTTTATTGTCACATGTACCGAGGTACAGTTGCATGTTAGCCAGACAGCAGAAAGACTATACATGATTATAATCGAGCCATGCATGGTGTACAGATACATGAGAAAGGGAATGGTAGAGGTTTATGAGAGTGGAGCGATTATAATGTGTTATTGTAGATCCACTTCAGGGAGCAGCAGGCAGAGAGGCGGCTGGCTTTTAAGGCCAGAATGCAGAGTAAAATACAAAGCGCAGGAGGCACTCAAAGGGTCAGGCAGCAACTGTGGGGGGGAATGGCCAGAAGCATTTCTTCTTGGGAACCTTGTTCAGAATCTGACCTGAAACATCTTTAGTCCATGCCCTCTGCAGATGCTGCCTGATCTGCTGAGAATTTAGAAACATAGAAAAATGGTGCAGGAGTAAGGCATTCGGCCCTTTGAGCCAGCACCGCTATTCAATATGATCATGGCTGATCATCCACAATCAGTACCTCATTCCTGCTTTCTCCCCATATCACTTGATTTCTTTAGCCCCAAGAGCTATATCCAACTCTCTCTCGAAAACATCCAGTGAATTGGCCTCCACTGCCTTCTGCGGCAGAATTTGTAGTTTTGCTCAAGGTTCGGCATTGTAATTTCTTGCGTCTGCCTAGTAATCACAGGCTAGATTTACACGGGATCATAGCTGAGATTTGGGAGGCTAAACATGCCCAGAATAATCATGGTGCAGCGACCTTCACTGTAGTTAGACCGGGAGGGAAAAGGGCTGGGACTGGGCAGACTGAGTGAAGTCCTCAGTTTATTCTGAACTACATTGGAATTCATCCGAAAGGAAATTGATAATTAGAGTTAACTTTCAAAAACAGTTACTGGAAAAACTTTTTAAAATTTCACTGCCTTTTGATTTCTAGGCCAGCCGTTCCTCTTTCTCTCATCCCCACAATCTCACCTTCTGATGTGTAGCTGTTTTATTTTGAATCAATCGCAGCAAGACATTGCTGAATTGTACCTGGAGATTACCAGACAGAAAGTTCATGTGTATCAAAGATAGGTTAGAAGCATTGAATACCCGTAGGTAGTTTGTGTGATATTAGATGAAAGTAAAAATAAAATCAGGTTACAAATGCCGGAGAGATTAAGCTAAATGAAGGAACTTCAGTCAATCTTTTTTTTGTCTAATTACATTTTGTTGTTATATTAACACTTAAAAAAAAAGTAAAAATCCCAAAATTTTCTCTCTTCCAAACGTAAAGGAGTTGTCTTTTCATGTATCATCCTAGCAGTCACTAATCTATGAACCGATATTTGAATGTGCCCAGGCTGATCAACCTCAGAGCCCACTATAGTTGTCATTCACCCAGAGGGCAGCACATTGCTATTCCAGGTTCTGCAATGAAGAGTGGGTATAACACAGGAATTCGTTCCTCCACGGTTAGAGCTGTGGATTGTTATAGTTCCAGGTCTGCACCTTCACAAACTCTGGATAAAGAGCTAAAACTGAAACGTTACCGGTTTATGCTTTTTTTTTTTTAAGAGGCTAATGGAAATGCTTAATATTTTCAACATTTTCTTCTTAATCTACTTTTGAGACCAAAATTAAAAGTAACTTGGGCTATTTCAAAGCACTGGTGCGCATATCATCTTGCAGCTTAGGCCTCGAGGGATGCCTTGCCAATGCGCAATGAATAAACCACTGCAAAATGATTAAGTGCCTGTCACTGTTTTCTGAAGAGAATCAGTACTCAGGATAATGCACTCAAAAGCACTGAACCATATTGCACAAGCATATGGATCAAAGAGCAGGTAAAAAGAGTTGAACTACACATAGCATGCACTGAGTGAATGATGGACTAGACTCTAGTGTTCACAAGGCATATGCCTGTTACTGGTGCCCATCGTATCTGCTAGCAAAGCTATCGAGAGGTGACTTACTGACACTTGTTGAACAAAGCAGATTGCTTTGAAATGATTTAAATGGCAGTCAGTGTTTTACGAAGAGAGTGTGTATGCAGGAGAATAAAGCAATGAACAGGCTGAACATTTTACAGTTCACAGAACTCCATTCTTTATTATCACAGCTTGCTCACAATGACATACATGAAAATACCACTAATGAAGATTAGAATAAGCAGGCAGCATCCTTCTAGGTTATAACTTTAACAGCTGGAACAAATTTTGTAGGTCTTGGGTGCTCAGTGATCTTACTTGGGCACAATCCCCCCCCTTCCCTCAAAAAGACCAGTACAAAGCCCTGCTCACAGATCAAGGGGGTTTGAACAAGGAGAACAAAACAGACCATGTTGCTTGAGAGTGAAAGGTCAAGGCCAGTGTGTGTGTTGTGGAAAAGAGAACTGACAGTTCTGGGGTTGACATTGAGGCAGAAGTCACTAGCACCATTGACTATCTGACCTTGATATTCCTCAGGTTCCTCTCTATCGACTGATGAGCACAGAGCTTTCCAAAGAGCCAATCTAGCAATGTCAAATCAGCAAGGAGGCAACATAAAGGACGTGAGGCAGGATGCAGTAAAGTATGAAACTGCTTGTATTATGCATACTCCGATCATTAACAAAAAAGAGTGGGTAATTACAAAACAAGACCCAAGTTGTGTTTCCACATCAAGCAAATCCTTTTGCAAATTGATTGGTTCACATTTTTTTCTTTGTGTTATTTTTAAACTAGAATTTTGATTATAGTAATTGATTTATTGATTTTCTTAAACCATGTCTCATGACTCCCATACTTATGTATCACTATCCAGAATATATGGGCAGAAGGCTGGATTCAGGATGTGAAATGCATCGGGCTGTAGCTTTCAGCCGGAGATCTCGTCCCGCAGTTCCTTGTTCCTGCGGACCTCCGTGGCATGCCTCTCCTATGAAGATAACGAGACGCATTTACAAAACATATACGTACTTGCTTAACACGAAGAACTCATCTGAGGCAAAGAATGAATCGATAAAACAATTTCAATGAACCATTTCAGGATATTTCAGCCTTGGGTAAGTAGTACCTGTTTACGTTAACTGCTTAATTGCCAGCAGTGGGGTCACAACATGTCTTTTCACTCTGTCAAAACCGGGCCCCTTGGTTTATTTAGTTGAGTTTAGAGATACTGCATGGAAATGGGTTATTTGGCCCATCGGGTCCTTGTTGACCATTGATCACCTAGTCACACTAGTTCTATATTATTCCACGTTCTCATCCACTCCCTGCATAGTTGGGGCAATTTACAGAGGACAATTAACCTACAATGCCACTTGTCTTTGGGACGTGGGAGGAAACCAGAGCACCCGGAGGAGACCCAAGCAGTCACAGGGAGAACTTGCAAACTCCACAGAAACAGCACCCAAGATCAGAATTGAACCCGGGTCTCTGGCACTGTGTGGCAGCAGCTCTACCAACTGTGCCGTCCTAATCTCACCGTGCCACTTTAATCTCACTGAAAGTACAAAAGCAAATGATTGGTAATGTCGGAAACTTGAAATAAAGTGGAAATTGCTGGAAATACTCAGCAGGTCAGGCAGCACGAGTGGAAAGAGTTAAACAGAGTTACCATTTCAGGCCAGTGATCTGAAACCCTCTCGCTGCACAGACCTTTTATTTCACATTTCCAGTATGTGCAGAATCTTGCTTTGTCTGTGATTAGCTGCAATCCCTGATATGCCTCCAGATGGCACTGTAGGTCAAACTCTACTTTCAGTGAGTGATATCGTAATTGGAGAAATGTCCTTATGTTCAGGAAAGAAGGGTGGAACACTGCCTGTTTTCCATCCCTCCTAATCTTGATTTCTGCTTTTCGGAAAGATGCCTGCAAGTTTTGTCTCTTCCAAGTCAATAACATCCCCATGAATTGTTGGTAGTGAAGCAAAACAAATAGCAGAGATGGAGACGCAGGCAAATTTTAAGGTCAAGTCATAACTGCCTCTGTGGGCTGTGCCATCTCGGGCAGCCATTTTACACCCAAGTCTTACCTATCTTCATTTTCAGACGAAATATTTGATGAACTGTCCTCCAAGAGACTGCTAAAATGTGCAGCTCAGAGATCCCCGTTAATTGGGGAAACAGTTGCCTGATTTTAGGGCCAAAACTCAAGATTGGATGAAGAAGGGTCTCAAACCGAAACGTCAGTCTGAAGAAGAGTCTCAACCCGAAACGTCACCAATTCCTACTCTCCAGAGATGCTGATTGTCCCGTTGAGTTACTCCAGCTTTTTGTGTCTATCTTCTTGAGGATTGGATGAGTTGAGCCAATGGGCTTGTCACCCTGCTGTCTAACTTTGACCGCGAAAGCATGGCAGTCACATTATGCCTGCTCTGGCCTTTTGTATCATTTACAGATGACCCAGGCTCCAACTTCTAGACATCTAATTTTAATTTCTGTTGGAACCAAAAGGGCATGAATTGTTCTACTGGATTTCCAAAATATTTTGGCCACGGCTGACCCAGAGGAAGTTCAATCTCTGGGACAGGGTCCTCACCCCATGACCTCAATGATCCCAGCGTGCTGAGTTTCCTGCCCATGTATTTCCTGTTGAGCTGTATTTACAGCTGAGTTCCTGCTTCAACCAAGTGGTGGGCACCAGCATCAATTCTATTTACCAGTTGCTGCCCATGGATGGGTGATTTGGCAACTGTGCAACATTGTTACAGTTTAGTCTATGGTCACGTGTACCGAGGTACAGTGAAATGCTTTTGTTGTATGCTACCCAGTCAGCAGAAATACAATACACAACTGCAATCTAGCCATTTACAGTGCATAGATGCATGACAAGGGATGACTGTGATAACATGATAACTGTGCCTATCGAAGAAATAGTGCTTGGTCCCCGCCCGGTAATGTTTACACCACAAGCTGTGGCAAATAAAGCTGATTAAAGGAGAAAATTAGAAATGTGTTGAAGAATAAAAGGTCTTTGGGGTGAGTGATTATATGGTCAGCTACTGGTCGCTTTGGAAGAATTGTTCAGGTTTAATCTCTAACAGACATGAAATGTTTTTGCAGTACATTCCAAAATGTGAAAGGGGAAGGAATATAGCTAACGAGGGGAAGTGTTTTACGATGCATTTATCTTACTTGCGTCAAAAGATCATAACAGTTTATTTCAGGAGACAAACCTCCATGATCGAAGTTGTAGATAATGGCAATAGAATCAATTTGGACCAAACGTTCCCTGTAACATTTTGGGGTGGTGTGGTGAACTAACTAAGCTCAGCCAGGTGGCTGAGCAATGGACTGTCGAGGGACCAATGTCCGTTGTCAGCAGTCTTGGTCGGCAATATTTTGAGAGTCATTATTGAAAAAGTATCAAGGATAATTTTGTCATTTTTTTTAATAAACATGGACATTGTTGGCAAGGCTATCATTTATTGGCCATCCTTCATTACCATTTATGGTTCATATAGATATCCAACAGTTTGTTCCCAACATCACCTGCCTCTGATCCAAGCTGTTGCATTAAATCAAATGTGTTCCTCGATTTAATATGGTCAGTAAAGGGGAGGTGGTATGGTAAAAATGCTTGCCTCTTTTTGACTGCTTCACACATTCTACTTTCATGGAGAAGGTTTGTGTGTTGTGTTATCATCTCCTCTCTTGGCACGTCCTGAAGTGCAGTGTCAAAGATGCTGATGGTCTGTGGTGAACAGACAGCAGGGGTATTCTTTACATACTGGCCATAAAGATGAAAGCCAATTGCTTTTTGAAATGGTGTCAGAGGTTATGGGGAGAAGGCAGGACAATGTGGTAAGAAGGGAGAGATAGATCAGCCATGATTGAATGGTGGAGTAGACTTGATGAGCCGAATGGCCTAATTCTACTCCTATCACCATGACCTTATGAAATGTAGGCACATCCTTGTTGAGTTTGATTAAACACTCACCATTTTAAAAATATATTTTTCTCAGGTTTTATTCGCCACATAGAAGCAGGCATTTGGCCCATCAAATCTATGGCAGCTTTCAAGGCAATCATGTGAATAGGCTCCTTGTCTTATTTGTCCCACGTTAGGCTACGATCGTTGGCATCAAGCCCACGGGCACCAACTGTCGCCGAAAAGATTTGAACATTTCAAAATCCAGCGGCTACCAGAAAAATGGTACGACTCTTCGTCGACTGAGGAGACCATACAGACGACATCCCGGCAACCATGTGGCCACAGCCTAGTCGCCTAAATAATTGCCTAAGTGGGACAGGGGCATTAGTCCACTTAGCCAAGGTTCTTTCAAATGAAAAGCCAAAGAAGTGCCGTGGAGGGTGTGAGGCAGATGAAGAGTGGGAAGATGTGGCAGCATTCAGTCTATGTGGGAAACTGGGAATGGTTTAATCATGCCACTGTCCATTGAGCTTTTGGGACCTTCGCTGATTAGATTATTAAAAGTATTGCACCTATTTTCAAAGGATGGGAGACATTTTAAAATCGTTATAAAATATTTCAGTTTCTAAATGAAGAAGCTCTGCAGGAAGTCAGAGATATGGGAGATACATCCCAAATGGGATGGCAATGATTTTCAACTTCTCCACCTTGGCAGTTATATGATTGCTGACCAGTTGTACAAATGATCACGTGTGTAGCAAGGAGCTGCAGATGCTGGTTTATACCGAAGATAGACACAAAATGCTGGAGTAACTCAGCGAGACGGGCAGTACCTCTGGATAGAAGGAATGGGCGATGTTTCAGGTCGAGACACCTTCTTCAGACTGAGCGACGTTTCGGGCCGAAACCCTTCTTCAGACCAAGCTTCTGGTTGAGACCCTTCTTCAGGCTGAAAACGTCACCCATTCCTTCTATCCAGAGTTGCTGTCTGTCCGGTTGAGTTACTCCAGCATTTTGTGTCTATCTTTGGTACAAATTGTCACACTGGGTTAATAGGTTAATAACCAACCAGGAGCCTTCCACTGTTTCCTCTCCACTGAGGTGATGGAACTAATGACAACACATGTCGACACAAATGGCAATGATCAAGTACTTTTCTACTCACCCTCTCACGGAGACGTTCCATAAGGGCAGCTAAGTGAGCCTCGCGATTTTCCTTGTTCAATTCCATCTTGATGATCAGTTTTTCCTCTGCAGTCCTGCTGAAGTTGTTGTTCTCTTCCAAGGCCTTGTGCAAGACCTCTCGCTCATGATCTCTCTTCTCTGCGAGCTGCTTCAGAATCTGGGCCTCCTGAGACTGCAATTAACAGGAAAGACATGCAACATTTATACATGTAATATGTGAATGCGTGTGCGTATATGCACGTGCATGAGTGTCATAGAGCCATAAAGCACAGAAATTGGCCCTTTGACCCAATTCGCCCTTGCCGACCAAGATGCCCCATCTGAGCTAGTCCTATTTCATAAGTTCATAGGTTCTAGGAGCAGAATTAGGCCATTTGACCCATCAAGTCTACTTCGCCATTCAATCATGGCTGATCTATGTTTCCCTCTCAACGCCATTCTCCTGTCTAACACCCCTTAACCCTGACACCCTTACTAATCAAGAATCTGTCAACCTCTGCCTTAATAATATCCACAATGTGCCCACGTTTGGCCCATGTCTCGCTAAACCCCTCCTATTCACGTATCTGTCCAAGTGTCTTTTAAATACTGTTATAGAATCTGCCTCAACCATCTCCTCTGGCAGCTTGTTCCATGTACCCACCCCCCTCAGAGTGAAAATATTACCCCTCGGGTTCCTTTTAAATCGTTCCCATCTCACCTTAAACCTATGTCTGATGGTGCTTGATTCCGCTATTCTGGCTAAAAGACGTGCATATCTGTCGGAAACGATCCTAAAAAGTTCTCTATATTTCCTTTTTAAATTATCAAGTGATTTTCTATGAATATGTCTCTGAATTATATGTTATGTTACTAATGATAGGAATTGTATTGAATAAATAAGAAATAACTAAGTTTTATTAGTTAGGGTGAGACTGTCACAAAAGTGCAGTTCACATTTATCAACATCGATGCAGAAAACAAAAGAAGAGGATTTAAAGGAAAAACAATAATTGATGGTGTGAGCAAATACATCTCTATTTTAGCTCCATCCTTTCCACACATTCATGAAAAACCCCCGTTATTTCCACCAATTTTCGAGAAATTGCATCTTCAGTTGACAAAGGAAACGGAACACAATATTTTTTAAAGATCAAAATGCATCAATTTATCACAGAAAGCCATTGTCTTGACATAATTGGACTTTCTGTGAAGAAAGAAACATTCAAGCGTTAATTAAAATCAAATTAGATTGGAATTTAAAAAAGGACGTTGCCCAAATTAAATAGAAGGGTATTATTAAGGTAATACTAATAGGATCTATTAAACTGGGGAAATGAACACGTTGTGATCAAGGATATTCTAATAAGGTTGTACTGTGGTGTTGTGAAAAGGCTGATAAATAGGGTCATAGAGTCAACAGCATGGAAATGGGACATTCAGCTCGAATCGTTCATGGCCCAGATGCCCACCAAATCTAATTGGAGAGAGCATTTATCAAACAAAATCAGCAAATGTGGAGATCGTTAAGTGAGAGGATAACTTGTAAGGGAACTGAATATCTCTAAAAGTGTAGTAAAAGTGTAGTCAAGATAAGTATGGGACTTCTGGAAGATGGAAGTGTCTTGGTGGATAGTGGTGATATGGAGCTTGTATTCGAGAGTGGGAGATTCAAAGAAACATATAAATAATTGCCATGTGTTTCATCTATGGGATTAAGTAAGACAGCTCCCTACAAGTAAGGTGAGAGGAATGTTGGAAAATTATAAACCAATTTTTACTTTAGTTGGTGGCAAACCCCTTGAGTGGTAAACAGTTTCTGAGTAATAGATATTTAACACTTAAGATGTTCAAATGAAAATATATCTGCAAATGTAGCAATTTATAATAAAACCAAATGTATGGTCTTGCAGTTCATTATTTGTTGTTGGTGATGCAAAGTTTTGCAGTAATATTGTTTTGTACATTTTTTCTAATCAAGGATCCATAAATAACATATGTTACAGTGAGAAATGGTGTTGATCAATGGTGTTTTATCATTAATTATTTATTATTATTAATGTTTAGTGTTTTCTGAGATTCGTAACGTTCACTGTATGTCATGTTGTTACTTGTGGGCGGAGCACCAAGGCAAATTCCTTGTATGTGAATCCTTGGCCAATAAACTTACTTACTTAAATAATATACAGTATCACGGGCAAATGATTGCTGCAAACTGTGGTGAAAAATATTGCTTTCTTATAAATAAAATATGTGGTAGTGTTTTGTACTGTACCAACAACTCGTGATGTACCAACAAGGCCCTATGCCCAGTAAAAACGAGTGATGTGTAATATAGGCCTGTGGGTGCATATGATGTTTCAGTCTAGTCCACATTGAACAGCGAGCTGTCTGCACGCACCACTTCCCCAAGGGTTCTGAATGACCTCTGATCAGCAAGGCCCAATGCAATTACCTGCTATTAATGGGAAGCCCCACCTTCAGCTATGATTTCATAGCAAACAATTTCAGGCTTACTATCTGTCAAAAGATGCTGGAAATGTTTGTAAATGTAAATTTAAGGTGAAGAGGAAAGATTTTATACAAATCTGATGGGTAACTTTTTCACACAAAGGATGGTGGGTGTATGGAACAAGCTGCTGGAGGGGGTATCCCAATGAAAGGGATTATCCCAACATTTAGGAAATAATTAGACAGGTACATGGATCTGACAGGTTTGGAGGGGTATCAGCCAAATGCAGATTAGTGGGACTAGTGTAGATAGGACATGTTGGTCATTATGGGCAAGTTGGGCCGAAGGATCTGTTCCACACTGTATGACGTTATGACTCCATTACTCTAAATGTTCACAAGGATAAAGATATTTCAAACCTATTAAAAACAAACAATAATATAAAATATTAAAACATTAATTTTGAAGTAATGATCTGACAAAATAAAAAAAATGACTGTGAATTAATTCAAAAACATATAAATTGCCTGAAACTTATTGGGTCTCTTGCAAACTGTTCAAGACCATAACTTTGTTGAACCTTGACCATGTTCTGGAGTCTGACTTCCTAACAGAGCTGCTGGAAAGCTGTAGGAAGTTGGTATTCTGCCACTGGTCCCCACGAGAGCATGGTTGATATGGCAATGGTGAGCACCCTTCACATAATTTTACCTGACGATCCCTCAGAAGTGTCTTGGATTATTATTTTGATCCTCTCAGCAAAAGATATTGTACACAACTGATATAAATCATTTACTTTACAGTGACGCTGCTGCAATGAATACAAGTTTTCATGAGTGAGTAATGTTGTTGTGTTGGCTACTTTCTTTCAGCTGTTCAGCGATGATCTCCAAAGGACTAGACTGACAAATGGTGCCACATTGTGCAAAGCTATGAAATACTAATCATCATTTGCATAATAATGCAATAATCCATATACCTAATATGCATCTATTTGCATGTATTCATGAAAGATAATCATAATGAAAACAGTTGTTAAGACCTGCTTAACTATTACAATAAATTTAATTTAATTGGGAACCAAACCTAATAAAGTAATTACATTAATGTACTGCTGGGGCATTATTTATCCTAGTGCTTGGAATATAGATTTTTGAATTATGCAGCACAAATCAAGTAATTATGCAGTCGTGAACTCTGGCTAAGGAAAGACACAAAATGCTGGCGTTCTGGAAAACATGGATAGGTGATGTTTCGGGTTGGGACACTTCTTCAAAATACCCACCACCCTCGGAGTAAAAAAGTTGCCCCTCAGTTTTACAGTGAGAGGGAATTGAACCCATGTCCTGTGATTCTTGATTTACCTACTCTGGGTAAAAGACTGTGCATCCACCCTATCTATTCCACTCATGATCTTATACATCTCCACAAGATCACCCCTCAACTTTTGTAAATCAGCATCTGCAGTTCCTTGTGTTTACTTTATCTTCCAGAGCTCAGCTAGTCTTATATTAGAAACATGCTTCTTTTGTGATTATTGCATCGCTGATATTGTGAAGTTAAACTTTAAAATGACATAATATGAGATATAATCAGAAATTTGAGTTTACTCGGAGGATTTTTTCCCCAAATTTCTTTCTACCCTGTAGGCACCAGGACAGTCAGAAAATGGTTGCAGACTTCTAATATCTGTTTCTCTGCCTACCTGCTTCCAGCCCCAATAACCTGCATGTAGGATCATGGCTTGTGAGGGCTGGTGAATTTACAGCCATGAGAACCTGGTCTCTCCTGATATTTTAAACTCACACAGATCACTTTCACTGCTAGCTGATGAAGACTAAGTAGCTCCTCTTCAACCAGATACTGATTTCCAATTTATTTGACTCAGGGTCTTCAAATGAACCTCTTAATTTGGTTGTGTAGATGCTGGTTTAAACCGAAGATAGACACAAAGAACTGGAGTAACTCAGTTCCAACAGGCAGCATCTCTGTAGAGAAGGAATGGCATTTGTTCTCTCCAGAGATGCTGCCTGTCCGAACTGAGTTACTCCATTTTGTTTTTTAGTCTATCGTCTTAATTTGGTTTATCACTAATCAAATTATTTTCTGCATAATCCAAAGCATATTTTCTACCTTCCTCCTGCTCTCGGCAGCCTCCAGCTTCTTCTGGATCTCATCCAGAGAGAGATCCTTCTTCCTTGGAGGTGACAAAGTTCGGTCCAGTGCTGGAGCTGCTTCCGGAGAAGGTGGCTTTAAAATCACCTCAAAGGACTGACCTGATGCACGCTTGTTGATTTGCTTCACTTCCATGTCTGGAGAATAACGCATCGCAGGTAAGTTCATGCATTTTACCACAGAACCAATTTACATCAAATCATTGCACGGAGTTTGAGTTTGAGCTTACTTTACCATCACATGTACCAAGGTACAGTGAAAAGCTGTAGTTGTTGCATGCTAACCAGTCAGTGGAAAGACAACACATGATTACAAATGAGCAATCTACAGTGTGCAGATACACGATACAGGAAATAATGTGAATAACACTTAGTGCAAGATAGTCCAATAAAGTCTGTTCAAAGATAGTCCAATGGTCTCCAATTAGATAGACAGTAGCTCAGGACTGCTCTCTAGTTGTTGGTAGGATGGGTCAATTGCCTGATAACAGTTGGGCAGAAACTGTCCCCGAATCTGGTGTATCTGGGAGAAAAGGGAGGGGCCGGGCTGCAAGCCAAGTGTTGTCCAGTGGGAAGAAAATACTAAGGCCTCAACATGCAAATCACATTGTGTTAGCCAGTGAGTAGCAACATTGGATGAAGCAAAGTTTATCTTTCTTGTTTTAAGTGATTGTGGAATTCTATTGATTTCAGTTGTGAGACTATGACTTCCTCTAACCTGGACCTTTATGCGACACTGCAGCTGTACATTGAAACAGAGCAATGGACTCAAAGAATAGTTATGAAAAGACTACATTTCAGTCTCTAATAGCTTTGGATGACAGGTTCTTGCCTTTCTCCATTGATTCTTTGAATGAACAAGTGATCGTCCTGATTTTTCCCTTTTATTTCTCTGCAGTTCGTAGTCAACTCAACCACCTTGCCCATTCACCAAAATGCACTTTTCAAATCATTGAGCTAGCCCAACTGAAAAGACTCTGACAATTCACTGAGAGGATGGTGTCAGCTCAGTGGCTGAGCTGCCATGCTGAAGTTAGTCTCTGTTCCCAGGCTTGCGGATTATATGATGTGCATTCAGTGTAGATGCTCCTTTACAGCCCTCTTCTGGGCTGCCATTCTCAAGTGCAAATCAGTGTTCCTAGTGCATTTGCGGGCCTTAATTTGTAGTTTAAAAAAATCTTGGCTCTTATACAGCAATGGCATTCACATTGAAGTGTGGCTTGAAACCCAATCCCAAATATATTCACCTCAAAAGATGGGTATTTCAGAGGAATAAGAAAACGGGGACAATAATTCTAAGAATAAACAGTTTTGATTAATTTAATGTTTGCTGGAATCCTACAAAACAAAATTTGGTTGGTTTCACCCTCCAATTATAAATTAAGTGAGAAATGTCACAGTTGCTTGCTTGAGAGTGAATTAATTTGTAAAGTCTTAAATGAATCCAGAATGGCTCCATTTGAAATGCTGCTACAATGAAGTATTCTGGGATGTGTCATCTTTATAGAATTGTTGTGTGAAGCCTGCACATTAAATACTGTGGTTTATTCAAATGCAAGGCTTGACTCACCATCATAGTTGTAAAATGCCGCAGCGTGTGGTTCAGAGTAAAAGCAGGAACATATCAGAGAGAGCATTGAAAGCTCCTTCATTTTCTCCTTGTAGGCTGAAATAAAATAAAACACAGTCAATAACGTATTGCGATTAGCTTTCAGATAAATTACAGTATGTTATATGGATGGCTATTCAAGAATTACAGATGTATCTCATTGTTACAAAAGATACAAAATTGATTAATCAGATTTACATAGGGTAAAATTGGACATTGCAGAAGGAACAGCCTGGGTTTGGCCTGGAATTTATATATTATTTTGAAGTGGGTATTTGCTGTGTTTAGCAAAATAATTTAGATTGCATGGTTATATTTATTTAATTTAGGCGAAATTGTTCAATATGACCAAAGCTTCAAGTTCACACCAAAATAAAACTTCAAAATAATGCAGGAAGTAACATCACGAAAGAGCACTGACATCAGGAAGTGAAAAATCAGTTTACTATTTATTCCTAGTCTGAAGAAGGGTCTCGACTCGAAAGGTCAGCTATTCCTTTTCTCCAGAGATGATGTCTGACCCATTGAGTCTTTTTGTGTCTATCTTTACTATTTTCCTCATTTAACATGGCCTTGCCTCACTGGCTCTTCAAGGCAACAGCACAGACTGCTGCCACACACTGGGACTGCAGCTCCGACGTCTGCTGGGTCCGATCACCAAATCAAGTTGAGTTTATTGTTATATGCAAGAGTACAGTGAGGTACAGGTACAATGAAAATGTTGCTTGCAGCAACTTCACAGGCACATAGATTCAGACAATGCAAAAATCATACAATTCAATAAAAATTTAAAAAATACCTGGGAAACAACAAGACATTAGTGCAAAGCATAATTAAAAAAGCAAGACCATGGTAGTGAAAGAGATGTTCTGTTGCCAAGTTAGGATTAACTTTAGATGTACAGGTTGGTTCAAGAACTCGATAGTTGTAGGAAAGTAACTGTTTCTGAACCTGCTGGTGTGGGACTTCAGGTATTTGTACCTTTTACCTGTTAGTATTCGTGAGGAATCCATGATTTGGCAAGGATGGTGGGGATCCAGGATGATAGATGCTGCCATCTTGAGGCAGCGCCTCATGTAGATGCTTTCAATGGTGGGGAAGACTGTGCTTGTGATGAATTGTGCTGAGTCCATCATTGTGTGCAGCCTCTCACATTCCTGTGCATTGGAACATGATACAACCGGTCAAGATACTTTCTACAATGCATTTGTGGAAGCCTGTTTGAGTAGTTGGTGACCTGTCAGATCTCCGCAAACTCTAAGGTTGTAGTGGCACTGGCAGTGCTGTCTTGGTGAATGTATCAATGTGTTGGGATAAGGACAGGTCATGCGAGATGTTAACAGCCAGGAAGTTGAAGCCGTTCACTCTCTCCACTGCTGACCCACTAATGAACACTGGCACGCGGTCTTCCGTCTTCCTCTTTTTGAAGTCAATGATTAGTTCCATGGTTTGGTTGATGTTGAGCGAGAGGTTGTTGTTACGGCTCCATTCACCAACACTCCCCTGCACCCCGACTCATCACCACCCATCGGCCCACCACGTGGTGTTGTCCGCACATTTTGTAGTCGAATCTGTGCTTAATCACCCAGTCATGGTGTAAAGTGAATAGAGCAGGGGGTCGAAGCACACAGCCCTGAGGTCCACCTGTGTTGATGGTCAGTGAGGAGGAGATATCCTTACCTATCCGCATTGACTGAGGATTGCTAATGAGGAAGTCAAGTATCCAAATGTAAGGGAAGGTACGGAGGTGTGGATATAGGAGCTAGGTGATGAGTTTGGAGGGGATGATAGTCTTGAACACTGAGCTGTAGTTGATGAACAGTAGCTTGATGTAAGCTCTCCTGTTATCCAGATGGTTCAGAGCAGACAGCCAGTGAGATAGCATTTGCTGTTGATCTGTTGTGGCAAAAAGTTATTTGAAGTGAATCTGAGGCAGGAGCTGATGTACGCCATAATCAACCTCTCAAAGCACCTCATAACAGTGAATGCACGTGTTACTCAATGTACGTATATACTGTATACCCGTCTCAGAGGCAGGTTACCATGCACTTCTTGGGCAGTGGTAGCTTACACACCCTTTTGAAGCAGGTGGGACCCTCCGACTACAGACATGAGAGGTTGGAGCACTTAGTTGAAATGCTGATGCCGGTGACATTCTTGATAATGAACCGTTTGTAGACCTGATTTTCCTCTCCATGAGTCCATAAAGAACTATGGGTTCCGAATGAGCGGCAGGAGGACTGCGGACCCGGATTGCCACATCTCAGGCGGTCAGGTGAAGGCAGAACCCTATTTTATTGGTATTGGTCTTGCTTTATTATTGACACATGTGCTGAGATACAGTGAAACATTTTTGTTTGCATGCTATCCAGTCAAATGCTTCCGTAAATAAGTACCGTCAAGCCATACACAAGTCCAACAGGTAGTGCAAAAAGAAAAATACCAGAGTACAGAATATAGTGTTACAAAGTTAGAGCATTACAGCTGCAGGGAAAGAACAGATAAAATAAAAATTAATGGGCTGGATGTGGAGAAAGGAACTGCAGATGCTGGTTTATATCAACCCAAAAAGTCATCCATCTTCTTTTCTCCAGACATACTGCCTGACCCACTGAGATACTCCAGCACTTTGTGTCTATCAAGGGCTGGATGAGGTAGGTTGAGAGACCCGGATTTCAACCCAAGCTTATGGAAGGACTATTGATTAGTCTGATAACAGCCGGGAAGAAGTCGTTCCCGTCCTAGGTGCAGGAGTTTGAAGATAAGTTTGGTTGGGATTATGGTGTTGAAACAAGTGAGGGTTTCATTTTCAAAAGCAAGTATAGTGCTTTTCCTTCTAGAAACTAATGCTATTCTTGCTTGACATCTGGGTCCGGGTGCCCACACAAATCCTTCAATACACTACAAGTGTCAGTAAATAGGTTTGCATAAATTCACAGAGCCACCCTTCATCTGATGAAATGTTATCCACCTGAAAGATTAAGTTTGTTTCTATTACTTCCAGTTGCTGCTAAACCTACTGAAAAATTTTTGCATTTTCTGTTCTTATTTCAGATTATATTTAACCATCACCTCTATTCATATAACTAGACCAAGCAAATACAAAAACGGTGTACATTAACTGATGGCATCCATGCCAATTCAATACTCTCAAAGGTGTTTTAAGCCACAGTGATAAGATGTTGAGAGCAGAGTGTGCAACTGGCTATTCAGCTGCGTTCCTCTTTTAATCAGTACTTATAAGCCCATCCTTATGGTATGTGCCATCTGGAGGAAGGCTCTTTTCAAGTTGGTTATTACCAAGCAATGAATGATATATTATCTGGGATTACATGCAGATCTTATAAGACTGTGAGAATAGCAGGACATTTATTTATTTAATGCGAGTGCTGAATTTTGGGACCATTATGTAAATGTCACAATTTAAAATATAAAGTGTATGAGTTTCATTTAGATAAAGACATGTTGATATCTGGACACCCATTTCTGAAGCTATTCTGTTACCATGTTGGGAAAGTTTCTTAGACAGCAGAAATGTATTGTCTACAAACATGGACCTAAATTCCCTAGGATATAGAAGTCTAGTTCATTTGCAGTCTAAAATAAGTCTCAATATCACAGAGATTGTGGATTTTGTATGAACTTTAAAGGTTAACTTTTGATGACAGCATATTCAAGAAAGAAAAAAAATGCAAGATGAATAAACCGAGATAAATCTGGGGCATGAAGGTATAATCTTCAGTGGTTATTGTTAAGGTGAAGAATATAATAGAAGGCTGGTAGATGAAAAGGTAATACGAGTTATTGGAAATTCTTCAATGTTAATAGGTTTCCATTTGCAAAATGCAAAAATCACAAATCAGATAAATTGATAACTTTGAGGATCCCGCCTGCATAACTGCTAATTACAAAATTTATGATATAGTGGATGATATTTGGTAGGAAAATCATCTTTGCTTGCCAAATGTGTGTAAGAGTCTTGCTCACCAGTTTTACTCATGTCCTGGACATTTTGTTCCATTGAAACCAAAGGTGTACGTACATTCAGCAAATAGCAAAACCTGGCACTTCTCACCTGCTGATTCTCATTCTGAAGACATAGTTAATACAGTCAATATTGCAGTTAATACAACTATGCCAACTCTGGGCAAAAGAGCAGGAACATCTGAAGGGGACTGAAATCCAAATGTTCACAAGATAATGAACTTGGTTTTGTTCATGTACAGAATTTGTATTTAAATCCAATTTGACTGTAGTGGAAAAGTTGTTGGCAGTCAACATTGTTCCAGACTTTATTCAATAGAAAAACTTGTATTAAGCTTTGCATGACCGGTTGTTATTTAAGCTCAAAATGAATCAAGTAAGCATGATACCCAACATGCCCAAAACACATGGTGCTGGAGTAATTTGGTGGGTTTCACAGCGTCCGGGGAAGGAATGGACAGGTGACATTTTGGGTCGGGATCTTTCTTTGGACTGATTGTAGTAGAGGGGAGAAAGCTTGGAAAGAGGTAGGACAAAGACTGGCAAGTGATAGGTGGATCACTAGGGGGCGCCGTCCAGTTGGTATGGCTGCCCAGCCTGCAGCTGTCTGTCTTTTAACTTCTTTCTATAATTTTTAGTGTGTAAAAAGTGTTTTGTTTGGAGTCTATTCTTTTTTGTGTGGGGGGGGGGGGGGGGGGGGGGGGGGGGGGGGGGGGTGGGAGATGGGGGGAAAACTGCTTTTCCTGGTCCCTACCTGGTCGGAGAGGCGGCTTTTCTCCGGGCTGCAACTTCGACCCGCCTCGCGGCCTACCAGCGGGCCTGGAACGGCGTTTCCTGAGGGGACCGCCCAGAACCTCGCCTTCGGAGGCGGCGCAGCGCTGGAGCACCATCATGGAGCGGGGCGGGCGATGCCTTGCCTGGGTTACCGCACTGGAGCTCCAGAATGCTGAGACTGCAGGTGAACATCGCGGAGCTGCGGGACTGTGGGGCGGCCAGCTACGGGCAGCCGCGCTGAACTTTTACATCGGGAGCCTGGGATCTCTCGGCGAGATCACCAGTGGTGGAGCTCCATCCGGCGCGGCCTTGTTGGCTTCGGAAGCCGCGGTCTCCGGTAAGGAAGCGGCCGTTCCAGGTGTCCCAAGCTGCTGTGAGGATTCTCCCGACGCCGGAGCACCGTCACCCGGCGAGAAGGCCTAAAACATCGGACCGCTGTAACGCCGACTGCAGAGGCCTCAATAGGCCCGTCTGTGGGTGGACATGGGGATGAGACTGGACTTTGTGCCTTCCCTCACAGTGGGAACCATTGTGGGGGGATGTTTTTATGTTTATTGTTAATTCTTTAGTGTTGTGTCTTATCTTTATCTGTGTGCTGCATGGCAAGTCAAATTTCACTACACCAATTGGTGTATGTGACAATAAATGTCCTTTGTCCTTTGCCTTTGATACAGGTGAGGAGAGTTTTGTTGGCTGATGGGTGAAGTGACAAAAGCTAGAGGATTCAAAGGAGATAAAAGGATGTCAGATAAGGAGAGAAGAGTGAAATGTAAAGCCAGTGGGAGGGATACCTTCAAGCAATATATATGGATAATGCTTGCTTGTCAGTATGTTTCAGAAATCTAAAACCACAGATCAGCTTTAATGTTGGAGTAGTTGAACTTTGCATTTCAACAAAGCAACATCAATAGAACAAAATAATGTGTGAAGCATTTTCATATATAAACCATAATTTTTAATGATTATCATTAATCATTGGAGGAATTTCATAGCAGGCCGTGTGCTCTGCTGTTCAGTGCTAGAGTTATTTTCAGGGGATATGCCAGGTAGATTCAGCAGAAAATATTTGCAATTATGGAACCTGGAAATGCAACTTCATTTTGGCTAATTAACAAAAAAATGTATAAACCACGCTGCAGGGAAAGAAGGATGCAAGTCAGTGAAATGCTACATTTTATTATATAGAAATTCAATAGTGACAAAAAGTTTAATAATATTATAAAACGGACAAATGTAACCCAGCCCAAAAGAAGCTGTCCAGAGATGTCTGATTATTTTATTCATTAAAGTATTTTTCACTTTTCAGTGAATTTCTTCTAAGAAATTCTTGAGCAGGTGCTTCCACATCTCGCCATGCCGTTGAGGTGTAAATTAAATATTAAAAAGTATTCTGTTTTCTGCTGTTTTGTGAGAGGGAAAGATTCACCGATCAAAGCTTGGCTTTCCCTGCAGTATAATCTATATGATTTAAATACACTGTCCAATGAGAAATAAAAATACATTTCATTCTCGAAATGTCTGGTCCCAAACCACTAAAACACACGTCAATTAAATTTAGCTGGTACTTAAATATCGCATTGACATCTTATACTTTATAGTTCAGAAAATCCTCATAATAGTTTTTGATAGCTGTTTTAATCGCCTGTGAAGAGACCTCAGAGACTTGAAAACTCTGAATAGACTGAAAGGCTGGTACATTTAGAATATTGTATTATATGATTAATCGCCTCATAATTATCACAATATATTACCTGCTGCTTCCTAATTATTTGAGGTCCATGTGAAATGATTCAGTGCTTTAGCTACAGCTCAGCGTTTATTGAAGGAGGCCTACATGCAGTGTTGTTAACACTCACTCATAAGACATATGTTATACAGTGGTCACTTTGTTTTACAGAGTCTACAAATTGACTTGCTTTTTATGTGTACAGTCTGATAAAGGTCCAGAAATTATTGGGAAGATAACAATGGATTTAATCAGGTCCAGCGCTGATTATTCGGCAACTGGTGGTCCAGCACCTCCTTTAATGTGGCCAAATTCACAAGAGCGCACTTGAAATCCCGCTTCTCCCCCCCGGAAGTTACCCCGAAAATGTGGAGCCTAGGCTGGTTAAAACAGCTGATCTCGATCTCATGAGGACTTCCATGGCGATCGATGGGTCGAACATCCCCCCCTTGCGGCCAGGGCTTTGGAACTCCGGCCGACATATCCATTCCCATAGCCAACTTCCAACGCCGAGGCTATGGGCTGGTATCTTGGCCCCTGGGTGGCCTAGAAGGACCATTCGGGTACCGTTAGACTCCTCTTGGAGGCCGTGACCTCCGTGGGTCCAGTAAAACAGATGATCCTGAAAGGCCCTTTATTGATAAGTGCAAAGTCTTCAGCAATTGTGGTGAGTAATGAGTTACAAATTGCAGCAGCTTCTTTGGTCATAGATTTTGCTCCCCTATTGGTCTTGTCCTTTTCCTTTCTTTTTCACTCAATCTTACTTTTCTTCTCTGATGTATTCTCCTAATTGACTCCCATTCCCCCTTTTCTTTAAAAAAAAAATAAAATTGAATTTGAACAAGAGTAAAAGATAGCAACTTCAATTTGACAACTTTTAACGAAAAACGAAAGCATGTGTAAAAAAAAAAAAATCACTAGTCCAATTAATCAAACTTCATAGTAAAGAGGTGGGTATTGGGTATCTTGAATTTCAGGAAAAGTGTTATCTTTTAAGAATGCCCTGGTAGATTTGGTACCAGGAGCTAAATGCAAAGTTTTCAGTTGGATGATTAGCCAAAAGAAATGATGGATGATCAGTTGTAATGGTTTCATTTCAATCCCTGTAATCTGCTGGTATCAATCTTGGATTTTTATTGTTCACTATACTTGTGACATTTACAACTACAGTTAAATAATTGAATATTAAAATTACAGATGGTGGGTGTGTATGGGAGCAGGTTCTTTGAAGGTAGGATTAACACTCTTGAGCAACACGAGTTCAGAAACAAGGCTGTGATAGTTGTAGTTAATGAACAACTCCAGCATTCATCTCTTTATACATCGGGCTAATTACTTAATCTGTCATTTATACTTATCCTCAGATCTCAGCTGTGATGTATACTTAATTGTACACTCACAAAGTAATAAGTTATCTTCATTAACCTAACTAGGCACTCCATTGAAAAAAGCATTAACAAAAATGTATTTAAAGAAGCAAGTTTAATTATGACTTTGTTTTTCTTTCTTGGATCTGTTCTAGTGTTGCACGCAATGCGTTTCTGATTCAGTTTCAAATCCTTCTGGTTATTTAAAAATGTCTTGCATCATGATTGAATTCCTTGCTTCAATCCAGTTGAAGGAGAAAGAGAAAGATGAAAGGGAAGATTGTCACAGGATTTCACAGATCTGTAACCACAGATGCTATGCAAGCAGCTGTTAACATATCCCTCACCAACTCTCTCAGTGACGTGCTACTTCACGTCAGGAAATGTAAAGCATCTTTTTTATTGCATCTAAATCTGTACTTCAATATGTTGGCTGTATTTTGATAATGATCCATGTCTATGCGCTTGCTCACTTAATAGAGCACCATCACCATTTCTGATGCCATGCAATTGGAGAGAAAATTGAAAAAGAGTCAATATTTGCTTCTTGTGATTTGCCTCTCGTAATAAAAATCTGAAACCATCAAGTAGAAAAGGAAATGACAGAGATGTTAACAGTCAATAAAATAGAGGGTTATTACACTTTGTCTACTGCTTAATATAAGCAATCAACTTAGTTACTCAACCGCCGAGACACATATGACATATTCCATAGATATTTGATCTAAGAAATGTTATCAAAATTGTAGAGATAGGCTGGAAAACTGACTCATTAATTTGTTCTAAATCTATTGAATTTTATTTCAGAAAGTGTTTGCTCCATTTCCCAATAAAGACTAGTGAACAGACAAAGAACTATGTTCAGCAGTTAATTCAGCTCATTTTAAAGACACTATGCAATTAATTCTTGCACACGTGAAGCCATATAGACTTGGCAGGATGGATGCATGTGGTTTAACAGGGGTCATGTTTCAGAAAACTATGTGTTTCGAAATAATTTCTGATCATTTCCCTGGTAGTAAAAAGTAAATGACTAATTAATTGGATAAAGCACAACTTAATTTATTTTCTAAGTGGCATACAAATGTTGTCAAGGTCTTTTCAGGATAAATACACTGTAATTTCTTGCTGTCTGCTCCAAGCTTTCTGCAGTGAGCTTTTGACACTAAAGGGCCTGTCCCACTTGGGCGTCATTTCCGCGTCACGCAGGTGGTGCGCGAAGATTTTGTGAATCCCAAAATCCTGGCGGGCCGTGCGTGACCGCGCATCACTGCCTACGCCATCACGCCCTAGTGGGACAGGCGCTTTACATTTATTTGTTTCATGCATGGTCTCAATGCTGCAATAATTCACAAAGACCAAGCTTTGATTTAACCTAAAGCTTCATTAGGCTGAAAACATGCCAGCATTTTATGAGCATAACCGGCAGGTTAGTTGTTTATGTTCTTAGGCAAAGCTTTTAACACAATATATTTATTTAAAGAATGAGTCGAGCATGATGGAAGGAAGAGCTTCATGATTTTTTTTGTACTACGACTTCATGCAATGTTATTTATTCTCTGTTCAAATAAAACAATAGATTTTTGAAATATCGTGCAAAATTCTATCCATTTAAATCATCTTTGAATTGTTTCACAAAAGTAATATTTGATTTTTGACATTCAGAATGAAAGATATTTAACAGTGAATAAGGCCAGAGCATAACCTTGGTGAATTATTTAGTATGTGCTTCAAGGAAACGTTTGATTTGCCAATATAAGACATTTGATGCTAAAGATTTACGGCCCATATGGTGGTATGCTGATATCAAAAATAAATTACATAAACTGCATCATGTTGATGGGCATTTTTACAATTTTAGAAAATCATTTCTCAATGATTAAAATGTCAGTATAGTAAGATGATGGTTATGTGCAATATAGAATATTTCCTCAAATTCAAATGAAATGAAATTAGAGCAATGAGTCACCTCAGCCTCTGTCAAAGGATAGTGCGGCTGAGGTCATTATTAAATAAGACATTCTTTCTTTTGCAAATGCAATATACAGTAATAGCATAATGTCAGAAAACTGACACTGCCACTTTTTAAAATGAAGACAAAGGGCTTTTCATGTCCATCTATTGAAGGTTAAGTAAAACATAATATGAATTTCAATTTGTTTTTATATCAGTTGCCTGCTACCTGCAAGAATTCTTGACATTTTACACTGACACACACACTTCAATATTAAACGGTTCCTTTAGTGCTGTGACTGATCCTAGAGATTCACAATGGCACAGGCATGCTTTCATATTCGAGCTGGGCGGTACATTGGTGAGGGGGGTGAGCTCACAAAAAAGTCTTGCAGAAAGCAGCAGACAGGTCCCGATGTGAAGACAAGGAATTGCAGGTGTTAGTTTACACAAAATGACAAAAATTGCAGAAGTAACTCAGTGGCTCAAGTTCCAAAGATGATGGATGATGGCATGCAGAAGCTGTGGGATGTATGAAGGAAGATTTGGTATACGAGCACCATAACTGTTGCTGATTCCATCCTTGCCACCAGATGCCAGTCTTGGCAGTGGTCATGTCCTTCTTTGGGTGCTTTGTCTACTTCTGGTAGTTAGCATCTCTGACCACCACCTTGTTGTGCTCCATGCTCTCCTGTAAGAGGGCGGCAGCTGTTGCAGTGTTTAACATGCATTTTGGGCTGCCACTGCTGCACGGTTGGCAGTAGTGACAATTCTGAAATGTGGGTCTGAGGTTCTCAACAGCGCAGATAGGTGGGAGTAGTGTAGATGGGGCACGTTGGTCGGTGTGGGCAAGTTGGACCAAAGAGCCTATTTCCATGCTGTAAAACTCTATAACAGTGGCAAGTATATGCAAGTGTGATGGATTGCAGCAATATTAGATATATAATGTTAGAGTCCTGACTAATAGAGATGCTTGGGAGGGGAGTAGTGTTGTGTGGCGAATTGACCATTGGCTAAGGTACACAAAAATGCTGGAGAAACTCAGTGGGTGCAGCAGCATCTATGGAGCGAAGGAAATAGGCAACATTTCGGGCCGAAACCCTTCTTCAGATTGGCTAACGTTGCAGATGGTGGAATAGAACATGTCAATATACTTGTACTGACCTTGACAATTTATGTCAGGTCAATGGACCTCTTACTGCATTGCATCTGCAGCCCTTGAAAATGATCCCAAATAATGACCTGCACAGCCATCTGTTCCCATTGGCTTGCGAGTACGTGTCTTCAAGAGCTTAGATGCCTGTGGATACAGAACACTTCTGGGGGGATCTTATAGAAACTTACAAAATTCTTAAGGGGGTTGGACAGGCTAGATGCAGGAAGGTTATTCCCGATGTTTGGGAAGTCCAGAACAAAGGGTCACAGTCTAAGGATAAGAGGGAAGTCTTTTAGGACCGAGATGAGAAAAACATTTTTCACACAGAGAGTGGTGAATCTCTGGAATTCTCTGCCGCAGAAGGTAGTTGAGGCCGGTTCATTGGCTATATTTAAAAGGGAGTTAGATGTGGCCCTTGTGGCTAAGGGGATCAGGGGGTATGGAGAGAAGGCAGGTACGGGATACTGAGTTGGATGATCAGCCATGATCATATTGAATGGCAGTACAGGCTCGAAGGGCCGAATGGCCTACTCCTGCACCTATTTTCTATGTTTCCACTTTGCATCGCTACTGCCACGTCATCCATTGCAGCATCTAAAATGCCAGCACCTTCTCCACTCAGACACACCTCCTGATCAAAAATGATCAAGCAAGCATTAAGCAGTATGGGGCAGTTTTACCCGGTGGTCACCTTCCCATTCCTCATTATGTGTAAGAAAGAACTGCAGATGCTGGAAAAATCGAAGGTAGACAAAAATGCTGGAGGAACTCAGCGGGTGAGGCAGCATCTATGGAGCGAAGGAATAGGTGACATTTTGGGTCGATACCCTTCTTCAGACCTCGTTATACCGCATTATGTTCAGTTTTGGCTGGAGGCAGAAATCTTTTCCAAGACTGTGGCAAAATTGTTGGTATGCAGGCTGCTTTTCAATCAGTGGGCATGGGGTACTGCTACACTATGGGCTCTGTGTCAATTTTAGAGATGATCGAATTAAACTCCATCCTGTCTGCTAGTTCTATCAAGTTTATTAGATTGAATGCTACGGTGTTTCTTTCTCCTAATGAACTCACATTAAATCAGATTTTAGTGGAAATTAAAATGCCATTGAATAGTGAAAGATTGGTTCTGTTTCCTAGAAAGTAGATGCTGTATAAAATAACTGCATACAGTAGGGCGGCAGCCATAGAGTTGCTGCCTTACAGCACAATCCTCGCTGTGTGCGCTGTCCGTATGGAGATTGTAAGTTCCCCCTGTGATTGCATGGGTTTTCTCCAGGTTTTCCGGTTTCCTCCCACATTCCAAAGACGTGCACGTTTGTAGGTTAATTGGCTTCTGTAAGTTGTCCCTAGAGTGTAAGATGACACTAGTGCACGGGTGGTCGCTGGTCGTCACGGAATCGGTGGGCCAAAGGACCCGTTTCCACACTGTATCTCTAAACTAAATAAAACTGCAGCTAGTAAGAATTTCATTGTTCCAGTTCATATTTGATGCAAATGACCAATGAACATTTTTGAAATAGTAACTTTTAAAACACATAAAATGCTCCGCCTAAATAATAAATAAAACAAGCTATATTTCCAGAAAGGGCGATTATTAATTATTCAAACAATACCATATTTCCCCATTCATGTTGCTTTTTGTCAAACACTGCAGTTTATTAAATAGGCAGAGCATTTTAATTTTAAAAGTTACTGTCGAAAATGTTCATTGGTCATTTGCATCAAATATGAACTGGAACAATGAAATTCGTACTAGCTGCAGTTTTACCGGCAAGTTAGATGCAATACCAACTATAAATGTACAATAAATGATCAGTTTTCCAAGTAATCTAGACCATCGTATTGCAAAACATCAAAGTATAAAAAGCAACCATGGTAGTACTATGTCTATAATGGTTCGACACGGTTGCGTGGTTCCGGTAGGGTTGTGGTTAGCATTGTGTAGGTTTGGTTAAGAACTTGACGGTTGATCAGAAGAAGCTCTTCTTGAACCTGGAGGTGATGGTTCTCAGGCTCCTGTATCTTCCCCCCCAAATGTAGCAGCCAGATGAAAGTGTGGCCAGGGCGGTATGGGTCTGATGATATTAGCTCTTCCTTCAATTTCATTAATAGTGGGGAGGTCAGTATCGATCATGGTGCTGGTAATGTCCACTGCTTTCTGCAGCCTCCTTTGTTCTTGAGTGTTCGAATTTCTAAACCAGGCTGTGATGCAACCACATCCACAGCACCCACCAATGAAGACAAGCGCACGGTCCCTCAGCTTTCCCTTCATGAATTCAGCAATCAGCTGCTTGCCTTGTGAACATTGAAAACAAGATCATTATTCTGGTACCACTCAACCAGGTTCTTGATCTCCCTCCTGTGCTCCGAATCGTTGTTACCTGTCATTCTACCAACAGCAGAAGTGATATCACTGCAAATTTAAAGATGACTTTGGAACTGTGTCTGGCTACATGGTCAAGATTATAGAGCGAGTAGAACAGATGATTGAGCACAGTTTAAGAAAGAACTGCAGATGCTGGTTAAATCAAAGGTAGGCACAAAATGCTGGAGTTACTCAGTGGGTGAGGCAGCATCTATGGAGAGAAGGAATTGGGGACGTTTAGGGTCGAGACCCTTCTTGATCTGAAACATCACCATTCCTTCTCTTCATAGATGCTGCCTCACCTGCTGAGTTACTCCAGCATTTTGTGTCTACCGGATGATTGAGCTCATAGCCCTGATGTGCCCTGTGCTGATGGTCAGAGAGGAGGCATCAATCCATACTGACTGAGAACTGCCAATGAATAAAAATCAAGGATATAGTTGTATGGGGAGTAGCAGAGAGCCAGCTCCCCAAACGTGATAATGAGTTGGAAGAGATGAAGGTGCTGAACATCAAGCTGTAATTGATGAATAACATCTATGTTCCTGCTATCCACCATGTCACGGGTTTAATACTTTAGTCCAGGTCCTGATAATCTAATCTATAGTACACTTCAGTTGGAAAGTGCACTGTCATAGATGTTGCCCTTCAAACAAAATGCCAAACTAATTTCGAATCTGCCTGTAATGGTGAAATATTGAAGATGCGACAGCACTCAATAAACAGGCCCCGTGTCCCACCACACATTACTCTCTTAACAAGCATGATAAAAAACATTTGCTATTGATTATATTTCTGAGTAGAACAAGGTAGCCACACTTGGGCAAGTAGCAGTGATGATTCATTTTCAAAAATAATGATAAACCACTTATTATTTAAGTACAAAGCAGTGAAAAAAAAAATCTTTCTTTTGCGCATTTCAATTTAAATGTTATTATGGGTACGTTATCATGGGTATTAAATCGTTGGATCCTCAATGGGATTATCTGCTGATTTCTCATTATGCTTTCCTTACACTTTGTGTGTTAGTGATGGTACACTGAGAATGACGAGACATCTCAACATTTGAAGGGAAAGTGATTGCACCCTTAGAATGGAGAGGTTATGGGGTGTCAGAGTTTATGGGGAGATGGCAGGAGAATGGGATTAGGAGGGAGGGGTAGATCCACCATGATTGAATGGCAGAGTAGACTTGGCAGGCCTAATTCTACTCCATTCACTTACTGTGCCCATAATGTTTGTGACAAAGCCATCATTTATTTATTTGCCTTTGTACTCCATAATTTGAGATTTGTTTCACCATGTAGAAATTACAGCTGCGTTTATACATAGTCCCCCCATTTTTGGGCATCAGAATGCTTGGGACCCAGCAATGTCGTAAATTAAAGTAGTCTTGTTTAGTATTTTGTTGCATATCCTTTGCATGCAATGACTGCTTGAAGTCTGCGATTCATGGACATTACCAGTTGCTGGGTGTCTTCTCTGGTACTTTTACTGAAGTACCTGTCAGTTTTCTCTTCAGCATATAAAAGGCGTACTTAATTGCGTTCAGATCGGGCGATTGACTTGGCCTCTCAAGAATTGACCATTTTTCAACCTTTGAAAAACTCCTTTGTTGCTTTAGCAGTATGAGATTGTCTTGCTGTAGAATGAACCACCAGCCCATGCGTTTTGAGGCATTTGTTTGAACTTGAGCAGATAGGATCTGTCTATACACTTCAGAATTCATTATGCTACTCCCATTAGCAGCTGTATCATCAATGAAGATAAGTGAGCCAGTACTTTCAGCAGTCATACATGCCCACGTCATTACACCCCCACCACCATGTTTCACAGATGAGGTGGTATGCTTTGGATCTTGGGCAGTTCCTTCTCTCCTCCATACTTTGCTCTTGCCATCACTCTGATATGTGAACCTTCGTCTCACCTGTCTACAAGATCTTTTTCCAGAACTGTGGTTGATCTTTTAAGTACTTCTTGGCAAACTGTAACACAGCCATCCTATTTTTGTGGATAACCAGTGGTTTGCATCTTGCAGTGTAGCCTCTGTATTTTTCTGTAGCCTCTGTATTTCTGTTCATGAAGTCTTCTGCAGACAGTAGTCAATGACAAATCCACACATGACTCCTGAAGAGTGTTTCTGATCTGTCAGACAGGTGATTGGGGATCTTTCTTTATTATAGAGAGAATTCTTCTGTCATCAGCTGTGGAGGTCTTCCTTGGCCTGCCAATCCCTTTGCGGTTAGTAAGCTCACCAGTGCTCTCTTTCATCTTAACTGTTCCAAAGTTGATTTTGGTAAGCCTAAGGTTTGGCTGATGTCTCTAACAGTTTTATTCTCGTTTCTCAGTCTCATAATGGCTTATTTGACTTCCATTAGCACAACTTTGGTCCTCATGTTGATTAACAGCAATAAAAGTTTCCAAAGGTGATGGAAAGACTGGAGGAAAGACAGGGTGCTGAGAGCTCTCTTATACCTGCATTAAGGAGACAATTAAACACACCAGAGCAATTACAAATACCTGTGAAGCCATGTGTCCCAAACATTATGGTTCCCTGAAATGGTGGGATTATGTATAAACACAGCTGTAATTTTTACATGGTGAAACGGAAATGTATAAAATACCCTTTAATAAAATCTGATAATGTGCACTTTAACCACATGTGATTTTTTTCTATTACAAATCTCAAATTGTGAAGTACAGAGGCAAATAAATAAATAATGGGTCTTTGTCCCCAAACATTATAGAGGGCACTGTATGATCTTATGATGATATGAGAGGGACAGAATCACAAGATGGAGGGGGAGAGCATGTTGAGGATGGAAATGTGTGGCCCCCTTCAAGTTGGCATCCTCACAGCCTCAGAGAGGAGAATGATGGCAACCTACGATGGAAAGAGTTGGCATCTTTAGGATGGAGAATGGTGGCATACCTGGGCTAGAGAAAGATGGTTGTACCATAATGGAAGGAGATAGCAGGAGCACGATTTGAATGCTGACACTCCAGAGTGGGGAGGCTTACCAACTGCTGGGTGGAGAACGATTGCTTGCCCAGTATGAAGCTGGATAATGGCAGCTTCAGAAAACATCTGGATGACATCCCTGGGTTGGACAACCGACAGAACCTGCATGATAATTACCGGTATGCTTCCCCTTTGCAGCACATGTTATTTGGAACACGTTCATTGATGGGTTATTCAATAACCTTTGCTATTCATCCACACCCTCATTAAACCACTGGATGTTGAGAACAAATTGGGATACAGCTACGAGCCAAAGACTCACTGCATAATTTCATACTCTCTTCATTGTAGGAAAATACTACATTAAGTAACTATTACTTCACAATGAATTCCACAATACAACCTACATATAGAAACTGTTGATATTAACAGCATTCAGTGAAATTTATCCTGCATCCTCTGTCCCTCGCATTTCCCCATTTTGAAGTTTGAAATGTTGAGGATTTAGAACCCTAGCTTTACACATCAAGAACAGATTTTGAACTGACTTTAGAAAATCTTGTCGATGAAGTAATCTTCCATGTTGTGTGTTTTGCAATGTTAATTTGAAGTGGAGAGCGAGGGGGGAAAAAGTGCTGCGTTTAGCACTCGCCGCACCACTCTGAATCTGCTGACTCAGGAAAGTCCAGTTGATCCGACTCCTTGGAAACACATACGAACCGTGATTATTGAATATTGGAAAGCTCAGGTGCAAGACCAAGTGCTGGAAAGCCGGGGCTCAGCACCATGATGTATCAACAATGGGTGGTATCATAGTGCTCCACAATCTTACTCACACTTTTTGTTTCATTGTGAGCAGGCAAATTAAAAAAAAATAACGAGAGTAGGGCAAAATTTATAATTTAAATTAAAACAAATTCTTAGTTATTCTCTTCCTAATCTTATCTGCAATGCTATCCTAGCCATCTGAAGAGAGCAAATTCAAATTATATTTCTTCGTGAGGCCAGTATCCAGATTTCGTGTCCTATATCTGTTAGCATCTTAAGTGACCATGTAAGGTCAGACAGTGTGAAGCAGTGAAGGGACGTCAATCAGGGCCACATCTGTCCTATTGCACTCATACATATATTTTCCAATCGGCGATCTTAACAATGTAGCCAATTCTGACCAGACACAGCCTGTAAAGGTTTCAACGCATCCAAATATCTTGTGCCATTGTCTTCCCATGTCAACTGGAGGGCAAAAACATGCATGTTGCCCATGCATGATCCTTGACTTTTGGTCAGTTATTGCCCCCTTTATAAACAAAATTAAAAAAGTAAAATTAAAAAACAAATGCTCTGATCATTTATTTCCAAACTTGATGGAAACAATCTGCAGGAGATTGAATTTTAATGCTGTGATGTGTCATTACATCGTAGACAAGGTTAAATTGTGCTGGTCACCATTAAATTGTAGCACTATGTGCAATACACTTACCCACCATGCTGACAGGGGTACGTTGAACTGGAATCACTTTGATCATTCCAAATGGCACATTGGGCAGTTGAACTTCTTGGTAATATAATGCAAATATAACCCAAGTTGGTATCAAATTGATTATTGATCCATTACTTCTAAAAATGAAATATGCTGCAGCTAATTAAACTAAATTTGGAATAGAGAAATCAACTCACAGCCGCTGCTGTACTCAATATTTTGGACAAGTGACCCATGTCTCTTTTCTTTCCCTTTGTCCTTATTTTCAAATCTCTTACAGCTATTCTTTATGCTCTCATAACACCATAAAATCTACCTACTGCTTCAGGCACTCTATCCACCTTATTACCACAATGTTCCTGTTTGAGGGCAACTATGGTGAGGCTCGAAACATTTTGATGAAATAAAGGCTCTGAATCCCTTGAAAGTTCATTAAGCAGAATTGTTTTGTCATCCACAAATACTACCTGACTTGTTGAGCATTTCCAGCCTCTGCAATATGGTTATTTTAAAAATATATATAATGGCTACTTTATTTTTATTAGAATGAAACATTTTGTCATTGTTTTTCTGTCTCACAATTTTCTCTCCACATTGTCATTTAATTTTTTTAGTAAAATTAGTGATAGAATTATTATCTGAAAGAACATTAAATTTCACTTGGAATGGAATATTCTTCAATATCTAATGTTGTGCGATACCAAATATCATTGCATTTCATCTTAAATATGCATTACTGGAGGACAATTCTAAATATCACTTTTATAGCTGCTGTGGCACTGGAGTTTTGTGCTAAAGAATAACAACAGAGGCAAGGTCACAAGCAATTATGGTATTAGTCACAAACAATTGCCTGCGAAGGTCTGGTGCATAAAAGCAGAGCATGCACGTCTTTTAATCAATTATCTGAACCATTAGCAAAGGTTTCACTATCTGTTCAGTACAATGCTTCATCCATCTTGGAATACAGTGACAAGGCTTTTTCCTTGAATCATTGATGGCATTTTTAAGCAATTCTTTGCCTTGCAGAAGTCAAAAGGCAATTAAGAATTGATCTCAATGGAGGTATGTTGGCATGAACACAATTAGCAGTTTATACACACATGTACATATAGACACCCATGTTTTGAAACATACTAACATCATAGACAAAATAGCATAAATAATAAAACTGTAGAAGCTATATGGTCCTGAAATCTTAAGATTAAAGACAGCTAATGTGCATATTATAGATAGAATCGTGTAATATCATCATAAAATTAAAAATTCTGGGTTTGATTGAAAATTGATCAAAAATATTTTTTTTTTAAATTGACTGGTTGCGAGGGAGAATCTCCTTTCTGCTTTACTTTCTTACATTTCTTTCTTCACTCTACACTCACTAGTCTATTCTTCACTCCTTTCTTTCTCATTTCTTTCTAAAAAAAATGTTTTAAAAAAAAGTTGTACAAATAATGTTTTAATAATTCTGGGAACCTGTAAAAAGGTACCATTAAAATGTAATGTACTTGCTTCTAATAAAAAAATAAATATAGATATTTATAATATTTATAAACCTCATTACAAAAGTGCATTCAGTCATATTCTATTGTATGTTAACATTGCAGTACTGGAAGGCATTGATGGGATAATACTCTGAACTGTAGCCCAGGCAATTTCTCTTTTATTTATTGAATCATAATAAACCATCCAATATTGTATTTGAATTGAAGGCCATAAAGATAGAATCAGATTAATCCTCAATATTGATAACACGTGGCTTTTAAAATTAATTATCTTAACATTTAATCCAAATTTCATGTTATCTTAAGCAGTGGAACTGGTGAAAGGAATATGGGAGATGAGAATTGAACTATGAACCGTTCTGAATCATATACTTGCATGCAATGACTTCTTCTCAAGTCACGCTGATTTGAAAAGAAATGACCAAATGTAAAATAATCAATGAGAATTTATTTTTCCTAAAACATTTTGATTCCATTCCACACTGATGTCCAACCGGGAATAAAATGCATTTCAGTAACAAATCCTGTATACTATTTGGAATTATTTTTCTCAAAGAGCAGGAGAAATGTTGCAGCCCCCCCCACCCCCCCCCAGCCAATACAATAGAATGAACACTAGGGTGTGCCGGGGTAATTTGAATATCTTTGAATTGCACTACCTGGTGGCTGGTCATGGAATAACAGGGGTAGTGGTTCTTGAAGAGTCAATGACCCAGACCACTTTGGTCTCAGATAATTGATGACATGCAGGGAATTGGGAAAGGTGAGTCGTGCCAGAAAATCATCCATTTGAGCAACAATTGCACTCAGGATACAGTTAATTAACGAGACATACATTTCTGTTCCACTTCAAGAATTAATTTGTTCAAAAGATGAATTTATGAACCTGATGGGAGTATAACATTATACGTTCCGGATTCATACATTTATTGTGAGAATAAACTGCAGAATGGCATGTTACAAAATATGTCAATACAACATGAAGAATGGAATTAACTGATTTCCATAGTTTCTCAGAATGCAAATAAAAGCATAATTAAAAAATGAGTCAGTAAAATATTTGTTGCAAAACAATTAAAGAGATTGAACGTGAATGCCAACTGAGACGATGATATTGCATCCAGGGATGTGGGAGGAAGATTTAGTTCCAGTGAAAATGTGTTTGTAGTAATGATATAATTAATACACAATATTAATGTAAATAATATACAAAGTGATTCTATAATTATGTCCCATTTTCCCCTCCTAGACACCAACTGGAGCGCTTTGGCCATTCAATTACAGAGCCTGTCTGTGGTATCTGCTGATTTGAACTTTGATTCCCATCAGTGGCCCTTTTGAACTACTAATCCCAGCATACCCATCCTTAACTGAATCTGCCGTTTGCCCACTTTAATCAATCGAAGAGCTTTCCATGGTAACAGAATTCTTAATAGGTCTGTCTGCGGCGATCAGCCTCTCACCAACTACAAATTATCAATACTGATTACCAGATTGGTGCAGTGGGGAGGGATCACTGCTGTAAGCACTGCAGGGCTGGCTGCTCTCCCAGAGTTTAGTCTCAGTGTTCATGTGCATACAGCTCGGTCTTAAATGAGCACCCCGCCCTTCCCACCTTGTTCTGCACCGCTCGCTGTCTACTTCATTTACACACAGATTTCTTCCATTCTTTGGTCAACGTTGACTGAACATGCATTGGTGGCGACATCTGCGTCCAAAGAGGGGACTAATAGCAAAGATGCGCTCCTATCATTGAAAATCCCAGGTGGTTATCTTAAATAATGGGGACATAGAATTATAATTAGCAGCTGGTTGATTCCTAACATAGTATCTCACTTCAGCTTTCTTCCTGTTAGTTCCTGGAATTGGCTCATTATAAATAAGAGGTCTTGGCAATGCAATTATTTGTTTGATCATTGTAACCGTAATCGAGTCCCATTCATTAAATGCTGGGTGGGCTGCTGTAATTCTGCGGACACGTTCGTTTACGGTTAACCTTATACTTAAAAGGCAGTTCTCGTGGTTAGTAGAATTTCCTATCTTATTCGGTAAATATCTATTACAAAATCATATTGTTTTCGTTTTGCCAGCAATTTCCGCCAGGTACCACAATAAGCGGACGAATTTGTGAGTGTGCGTGCATGCTAAAAGGAAAGCTACATGGGTGGGGTCTGCCTGCATTGTGTAGCATCCAGTGAAAGAAAACGTAACAAGCACACCACTACAAACGCACTTTTATTCTGTAAACGATTTTAGGACTTACACTGTTCTTTAAAGAAAGAAGACAATTACATAAAAGACTAAAAGAAAGACTGTACAAGGTTACTCTATTTTGTTAAAATCACTATCATCCGATAGAGCTTTTAAAATGCATTATTTTTTGTGCGACAAAGATTATTTAATTCACGCCTACACGAACTATTACTGATTGCAAATAATAGAACTAATTTCAATAATTTTCAAAGTACTACTTCCATTTCTGGGCTGGGTAATTTTGAATGATTTCCAAGGCTGGACCGCATATTTTAGAAAAAAAAACCCTGCTTTTTACACGTTAGAGTTAATCATTAGTCGATCTAATAAATTATATACCTTTAAAGAAAAAGCCCAGCATTATGAAAAAAATATATTATGTATAACACACAATCGCACACCCACGTGTAAAACAAAAGGCAAATCATTATCTTTGAATACACTACATTTTCTGGTAAGTAAAATCACGGGTGCAGTCAGTACAAAAGTGAGGAATTCTTACCGATTGCTGTTTTAGACATGGTGTAGGATGCAAATACTCAGAGGCTGTAAGAGAAAAAGGTCCGGCAACAGCGGCGTAGAGAGAGACGACTGAATAAGGCACTGAGTCAGCAGTGTGGATCTCAGGAAGGGAAAGAATACAGGCAGACTTCTATGAATAATAATCACCTGCCAAGCGAAGCAGATTGGCTGAAGAGCTCCCTTGAAATGACTGGTGCATTCTCTGGATCTCCAGGCATTAAATATTGATCCACCAATGAAGCTAAAGAACAAAGTGCTAGTAGACAGTTTGAAATCCAAATCGATATTGGCTCACCCCTATTTTGCTAGTGGCACATCCCGGTACCAAGATGCTCAATATTTGACATCAACAATGAATGTATTGGAAGCAGCGGGTTTCATAATATCTGAAAATTCGCACCGCGTCCTCGCCCAGTGTAATTTGTTAAGTGCTGTCCGCGGTGCTGAAGCGCGGTTGCGGACAATCGTCCACGTTCAAGACCTTTCCTGCAATATTCCAGCACTCCGGGGGGATGGGGAGGGTGCTGCAGACACGCCCTCGCAAATATTAAACTCAGCATCAAATTCAACTCAAAAGAACCATTTTGGATTTCAATTAATGCATAGTGTACAGAGCGACAGTTGCTATGTGCTGCTTATTTATACGAAGGGCCTGCTGCTTTCGCAGGTTGATTGAAAGGTGTTGGCAAATGCTCGAAACAAGGCGTTCGTTCAGCTAATTTACTTTTATTCATTTGTGGTGCTCAGCAGATTAGAGGCACAGAGAAATGAGCAGGGGCGTCACATGGGTGTTGGCAGGTGGCAAATGGAAATTCCTGGCAAATTCTGAGCTCTGGTGTCCTCTAATGATTGGTATCTGTGGCTGGAGAGAGTTTTCTTAGTTTCAGTTCGCTGGTTTCACAGAATCCACCTTTCCTCAATTAATGGAGCCAAGAGGGCGAAAAAGCTAGATCGAGTTTCCTTTGAGTTTTTTTTTACAGGCTAAGTGCCTTAAAGCAATCATCTTCTTTCATTTGATCAAAACTGAACCGAATTATAAGCAGCGCACATAAGGTATATATTTAACCATGGGTTTCACAGTGCGTTCTCTAGATAGCCACTCTCACTCACCATCACCGCTACTGCTATTATCGTCATCAGTTATCGTTCTGCTGTCGCCGCAAAAGCTGCTTTTATTTCCACAATGGACATGATTAATCCGTGTCCACAGAGTCTCCATTGCAGCTGACACAGGGTAAAACAGTTAATGTCATCCAGCCCAGTCTGCATGAAGCTGAACTGGGTTTGTAGAAATTCCAACAGTATTTTCTGAAATGTAAACGCTATCCCAATGGATTTTAATGTTGGGGTGCATTTATTTCTTAATTTACCTCCCTTAATTTAAAGGGAAAAAAATGACACTTTCATCTTTGCAGCATTTGATGCTTCAACGCTATCTACACTAAAGGTGAAAATGTTAGCTTATTCCAGCTTACCGATGTACTAAAATATGTTTTTATGGGTTGGTATATTGGTATTAAATATTGTGACCACTATTTATTAATAAATAACATATCTATTAGTGTTTCACACACAAAAAAACTACGATATGAATCTAAGGAATGAACCATAACTCTAGTAGAACAGTGTGAAACGGTAGATTTAAAACTGGGTTTTTAGCTGCATTGCTGCAGTTTGTGGGTGGAGTAGTGGGATTGCAGTCTCGATTCTATAGAGCTGGGAGTGGCAAGTGTTGTACGTGTCCCTGATGTGCCTGTGAATCTGGGCAATAGGATTTATGATCCGATATAAGAGTTCTGGTTGAAGGAATGATTTCCTGCCTGCCACAGCAAAAAGTAGGCTTAAGGCTCAGTCATGACCATGAAAATTGGAGCAATGGTAAATGAAAAGCTGAACTAATCTGTAAAAGTGCATTCTGACAAACAGCAATAAAAAAAACCTATGTTGGATAATAATTACATTAAGTGCCCACATTGGTTATTAAATCATGGGATGCTGGTATTTTAGCTTCCCTGAGATATTGGAAGCATTGCAAAGAAAGAAAACAATCTGCATCATTATTGAATCAACTAAACTGTGGAATTGCCAATATTTATTTTACATCTTTTTTGAATAAACGATTCATCATGACATACTAAACAATATTAAAAGTTTGGAAATTTTGCTTAATTTGTCAAATGGTAGACAAATTTCAGGTGGTTGCTAATGTGATTCATATGATTATATAGTGATCAGATATTTGTGAATTTATTTATATGGGTTAAAAGGGCTATGTACGCCACCACTAATAGTAATTTACATCTTGTGCATTTACTTGGCCAAATTTCCTATCTGCGTGTGTGGGAAAATAACATTATGGAATTAGCTTTTGTTTTTGGCAGGGTTATGTATGATTGTTTTAAATTTTATGCTATATGCTGAACACCAGAAAGGAAAGAGCACCATTCATGTTAGCAATGTACAGTTTTATGGATCAAATGTTTGATACAGTTTGCACTAGAGTTTTTCGTCCTAAATGGAATAAGCAAACTGTAGAACAGCACTTGATTGTGAAGTGGTCTGGTATTAAATCACTGATTTAAAGGCACTAGACTAAGTGGGTCCTTTGTATACACGTTGAGGCCTGGGTCTCCCCGAGTGCAATATTCCACCATCTCCATAGCCCCCAACTGCGCAGGCACAACCTGCTCGTTCCGGGTGTGATGCCCCTGATCCCCTTCTACTCACGGACCCTCCACTCTGTCACTTGCATCCCCCTCAAAACCCCCATCCATTCTTTGTGGCTCTCTGGTGGCGCAGCCATTCCCGCCATTGCATTCCCATTGTCAGGAGTCAAAGTGTTTTTTGCCATTTGTTATCCAGACTAGAACAATGATATTCTTAATTCCTGAAGCACAACAGAATATATATTCCTTAATATATAATATTCAAAAAACTCAGGGAAAAAAAATAAAAAGTACATTTATGTAATAATAATAATAGTAATAATAGGTCTATTGTAGTTCTTATGTGGTTGAGTGTTTTTTGCATAATGGCTGTAGGAAGAAGCTGTTCCTGAATATGGACGTTACAGTTAGCAGGCTCCAGTACCTTCTTCCCAATGGCAGTGGTGAGGTGATATTGTGGCCGGGATGGTGTGGGAGTCTTTGATATTGTTGGCTGCCTTTTTGAGGGCCAGGCGACTGCTATAAATCCCTTTGATTGGTGGTGAGGCTGAAGCCGGGGATGTCCTGAGGCAGAGATTTACAACTTTTTGCAGTCTATTCCGCTCCTGGGGCAGTTCTAGTTGCTGAACCAGGCCATGATGGCAACAGCCAGTTTTTTCTCTACTGTGCACTGTAGAGATCAAGAGAATCCTCTTTGACATACCAAATCTCGTAATCATCTTGGGAAGTAGAGGCGCTGAGGTGCTTTCTTATGATTGCATCAGTGTGCTGGTCTCAGGAAAGATGTTGAAAGTATGAAAACTCTTAAAATTCAACAAAATTTGTAATGTTAAAGATGTGATTTATTCAGTTCAGTTCTTTTTGTTGAGTCTTTTTTACGTTTGCTCACTGCACCTTGATGCCTTTTGCTGTTATGGAAAAAAAGCCACACATATATTAATATAGAGACATTATTGAGTGGTCAAACTTTAACTGAAGAAAAATTGAGAAATTACCTCAGAAACCATCGTTCAACCAGCACGCATTTAATGACGCATTCTTGGTTGATGTTCTTTCCTTCAGGAAAACGTTTATATTTTCTTCACCTTTCTCGGCTAGAGCCTCATACAGTGTCCATAGCTGAAATACCGGTTTCTCGAGCTTACTTCAACACTTTCTCCATGGTTATGTTCCTTGCGCTTTATGGTTCGGCATAGCAAAAACTTGACCTGAATCAGAATTGGCTCTGACTGAAGGAGGATATTTGTCTTTGCCTTATGTCAAATTGAGTGTTATCCTTGGAATGAGAACAATGTCATCTTTGAAGGCTCCCATGTTGATTCTTGCAGCGATCAGATTATTGTGTAGCTCTTCCACATTCATCTTCGTTCCATTGCATAGCTTTGGGTGTTTCAACTTTTTCATTAACATGATTGGAGATCCTTTTTCAACTCCAATTTATGTGGTGGTAATCCAGCGATGTCAAGTGAATCGAGGAATTCTGCTGGGAAGCATTAGTTCCCTCAGTGACAGCACTGAAAGGAAAGTACTCTTTAATGATTCCAGGGAAGCGTCTGATACATGGAGATTTGATGCTTCTCATCGTATTGTTGTGCAGAACCAAGATACAATTGTCGGAGAATCTGCAGTATCGTCAAATGCGAGATAGATGAAATTTGAACATGTCTTCTACGTTTCAATTTTCATATCCTCATTCTTTAAAATCTCGTCTTCTCCAACTTTCAACAAAAAATTGAGAATAGTTGCTTCGCTCTCTCAATGCATATTCGTCGCAATTGAAACTTGGTGTGAAAAGTCTCCACAAGTAGGGTTTCTGACACAGGAATTTTCCAACAGTCAGCATCATTTCCCCTTTCACTACTAGAAGGAGTTGTTCAAAATCGCCACATCATATGGTAAAGAATGCCACCAAAAGGCTAGCGTTGGTGCATGCTACTCTTGTATTGTTTTGTCCACCGCTTCAAAGCTCTCCCTCTTAATCAGTGGGGCCCATTCATACCATTAACCTGTTTCTCTTGCCTCATCAAAAAACGTGCGTTGTTCGTGTTCTTCTCAATGTTGCAGAATGGTATCCTCGGACACTTGGATGGGTATCTTGAATCGAGAATGTTTGCAGTTCTTCCACAGGCATTCATTTAGCTGCTATCCCAGAGGATGCTACAGCAATAGCCATATCACCTTGACTAACCTTGGAGAGGGTCAATTTGGTGAGAAATGTATTTCCCGTTCTTCCTGGTGAACCAATGAAAAACATTGAAGGAAGCTTCCTTTTCAAGCAGTTGTCCACCTGGTCATACACTGCTCTCATCTCAGCATTCAGCAGAGGCTCATTCTCTTCAACAGATTGCTGTTGTTCAGCTCTAATGTATTGCAAATCCTGCAGCGATTCTGGATTGTCATCATCAAGGTGCATCCTTCCATTTCGTGGTTGTGGGCAATGAAAGCATTCCTTTGTTTGTTTAAGAAGGAACTGCTGATGTTTACTGGAAATGGTAGGTTGGGTCTAAAATGCTGGAGGAAAACTCAGCGAGTGCAGCTCATTGAGTGCCATTGTTTGCCAGTGTTTTCCATTGTTTTGTTGGAATTCTCAAGCTTGTCTTGAATACACAACAGAGCTTGATTCATGATGCTTCTCAACATTCATTTATTAGATCACTCATTGTTATCGTTCTGTGTACTTGAGGTGGGGGCTGGAGGGGGGTGTGGGGGAGAGTTCTACAGTTAGGGGAGGGGGACGGAGTCAGGCAGGAGCTGTCGGACAACGCGGGGAGGGGGGAGCATCTGGCGGACGGGAGAGGGGATCGGCTTCATGGTGGGGGGGGGGCGTCACCTGAGGACGGCCGGGGGGGGGGAATGAGCAGACCTGCTGCTGGGGGGGAGGGCGTCCTGCAGCTGGGGAAGGATCGGTTCAGGAGGGGGCTGTCTGGGACAGGGGGAGGGAGAGTCCAACAGATGGAGAGGGGACGGCTCTAGGACGGGATGTCGGGGGCCAGAGGTGGCTGTAGGGGAGAGGGGGGGCGTGCAGCAACCTACAAGCTGGGGGAGGGGTCGGCCTCTGGAGGGTTGTCGGGGGCCAGTGGGGCAGGAGAGCGTCCTGCAGCCAGGGATGGGGATATGGCTTCTGACGGGGCTGTTCGGGGGCCGGTGGGGTGGGTGTGGGGGGGGGAGGGCGTAGTGGGGGAGGAGCGCTGCGTGGGCATACGTTGCAGTGGCCTGCAGCTGCCTGCCGCTGGCATGGCCTACTGCTGCTGTGGCTATCGCTACCATGACTACCGTTGCCATGGCCTGCCCACTAGCCGCTCAACCACCGGCTTTCTGGGAGGGGGCTGGCGATGGGGAGCATCTGCCTCTGGGGAAACTGGGTCAGCTCCAGGCGGGGGGCCGGTGTGTTGGGAAGAATGTGGCTGCAGGACCTGGGACGGGGATGGCATTCAGGCGGGCTATCAGGTAGTGTTCCTGTAGACGGTGGAGGGTGGAAGAGCTGGGTTCTTAAAGTGGGGGCCACAGGGGAGCATCATGTAGCAGGGTGGTCGTGATGAGGGACGGCTTTAGGCAGGGGCTGGCAGGGGCCGGGGGCCGTGGGGGTGGGGGACGGATGCTGCCATTGCCATCACGCCGCTGTCATGGCTTTCGCTGCCATGGCCTACGGATGATGTTCCCCACCGCTTCAGGTGGTGAGCATCTGCAGCTGGGGACAGGGACGGCTTTCAGGTGGGGTCTATCGAGAAATGTCAGGTAGGT